>CM055281.1:30035778-30298278 GCA_029237695.1 Conchocele bisecta
TGCTCCAATGCTCATCTACCGCCCTGTCCCGCACCCGCTTTGCCCAGGGTCAAGCTCACAGACTTTGTGCGTTCGAAACCTTAACGCTCGGGTAAATGGCTTATAATCAAATATGCCTCGTTTTCTTTGGCTGCCAGCGGGGGCATTCGTGTGCCGACAGGCCACATTTCTAGTTTATTTTTTGATTCATTATCTTCACTACAAGCTTTATACTACATGAAGTGTGAGCATCCACATATCCGCCAAATTATTGAGCTACACCATCTTTTAATTTCGTCTGGCAAGGACAATATTTTTTGTTGGCTCCACAGTCATACTGGTATCAAGGGCAATGACAGGGCAGATAGTGCTGCCAATGCCGCCCTGGAGCTACCGACTTCGAATTTTCTTGTTTGCTATCGTGAATTTAAATCATTCATTAACTCATTCATCTCTGATACAATGCAGACCCAGTGGGATCTGCTCACAGATAACAAACTTCATGCTGTGAAAGCGACTTAGGGCGAATGGACTCCTGGCTACAGATCTATGCGCCGGGATGAAGTTGTCCTTAGTCGATTGTGCATTGGACATACACGACTAAGATATTTTTTAGCGATATTTTTTAGCGATATTTTTTAGCGATATTTTTTAGCTCGCCTGCACGAAGTGCAGAAGAGCTTATGTCTTACCCCTGCGGCGTCGGTGTCGGCGTCGGCGTCAGCGTCGTCCACAAACTTAACGTTGGGTAAATGTCTTATAACTTCTGTTTCCTTTCACGGAACACCTTGTTATTTCATACATGCATTCCTCAGATGACCCTCTATCATGCTGTAGCAAATCCATGACCCACCACCCAGCCCTTACCCCAAGGTCAAGGTCACAAACTTGGCACATTCATAAACTTAACGTTGGGTAAATGTCTTATAACTTCTGTTTCCTTTCACGGAACACCTTGTTATTTCATACATGCATTCCTCAGATGACCCTCTATCATGCTGTAGCAAATCCATGACCCACCACCCAGCCCTTACCCCAAGGTCAAGGTCACAAACCTTGGCACATTCATAAACTTAACGTTGGGTAAATGTCTTATAACTTCTGTTTCCTTTCATCATGGAACACCTTGTTATTTCATACATGCATTCCTCAGATGACCCTCTATCATGCTGTAGCAAATCCATGACCCACCACCCAGCCCTTACCCCAAGGTCAAGGTCACAAACTTGGCATATTCATAAACTTAACGTTGGGTAAATGTCATATAACTTCTGTTTCCTTTCATGGAACACCTTGTTATTTCATACATACATTCCTCAGATGACCCTCTATCATGCTGTAGCAAATCCATGACCCACCACCTAGCCCTTACCCGAAGGTCAAGGTCACAAACTTGGCACATTCATAAACTTAATGTTGGGTAAATGCCATATAACTTCTGTTTTCTTTCATGGAACACCTTGTTATTTCATATATGCATTCCTCAGATGACCCTCTATCATGTTGTAGCAAATCCATGACCCACCACCCAGCCCTTACCCCAAGGTCAAGGTCACAAACTTGGCACATTCATAAACTTAACGTTGGGTAAATGTCTGATAACTTCTGTTTCCTTTCATGGAACACCTTGTTATTTCATACATGCATTCCTCAGATGACCCTCTATCATGCTGTAGCAAATTCATGACCCACCACCCAGCCCTTACCCCAAGGTCAAGGTCACAAACTTGGCACATTCATAAACTTAACGTTGGGTAAATGTCTTATAACTTCTGTTTCCTTTCATGGAACACCTTGTTATTTCATACGTGCATTCCTCAGATGACCCTCTATCATGCTGTAGCAAATCCATGACCCACCACCTAGCAATTACCACAAGGTCAAGGTCACAAACTTGGCACATTCATAAACTTAACGTTGGGTAAATGTCTTATAACTTCTGTTTCCTTTCATGGAACACCTTGTTATTTCATACGTGCATTCCTCAGATGACCCTCTATCATGCTGTAGCAAATCCATGACCCACCACCTAGCAATTACCACAAGGTCAAGGTCACAAACTTGGCACATTCAAAAACTTAACGTTGGGGTAAATGTGTCATAACTTTTGTTTACTTTCATGGAACACCTTGTTATTTCATACATGCATTCCTCAGATGACCCTGTATCATGCTGTAGCAAATCCATGACCCACCACCTAGCCCTTACCCCAACGTCAAGGTCACAAACTTAGCACATTCATAAACTTAACGTTGGGGTAAATGTTTTATAACATCTGTTTCCTTTCACGGAACGCCTTGATATTTCATACATGCATTCATCTGATGATAATCTATCATGCTATAGCAAATCCATGACACAGCGGCCATCCCTTACCTCAAGGTCAAGGTCACAAACTTAGCACATTCATAAACTTAACATTGGGGTAAATGTCTTATAACTTCTGTTTCCTTTCATGGAACGCCTTGTTATTTCATACATGCATTCCTCAGATGTCCCTCTATCATGCTGTAGCAAATCCATGACCCACCACCCAGCCCTTACCCCAAGGTCAAGGTCACAAACTTGGCACGTTCATAAACTTAACGTTGGGTAAATGTCTGATAACTTCTGTTTCCTTTCATGGAACACCTTGTTATTTCATACATGCATTCCTCAGATGACCCTGTATCATGCTGTAGCAAATCTATGACCCACCACCCAGCCCTTATTTATAATCTTAACGTTGGGGTAAATGTCTTATAACATCTGTTTCCTTTCATGGAACGCCTTGATATTTCATACATGCATTCATCTGATGATACTCTATCGTGCTATAGCAAATCCATGACCCACCGCCCACCCAATCGTTACCCGAAGGTCAAGGTCACAACTTAGCATGTTCATAAACTTAATGTTGGGGTAAATGTTGTGTAAACGCTAATCCAAGATGGCCGCCATCTAAAAATAGCATAAATTCCTAAAAAATCTTCTGCTCATGAACCACTAGCCGGATTTTGAGTGAGTGAGTGAATAGGGTTTAACGTCCGCTTTTCTGACATAGAGGTACAAGCCTCAGGGAGTCTACACGCAGACGGGTCAACGGGTTCGTGTCCCGTATCCACCTGTCCGAGGGGGGTAAATCCCAACTTCAGAACTCAATATTTACAATCAAAATATATATTCAGTCCTGAAATTAGAACAACCTGATCTGGTGCCAGGCCCTCGCCACACCAGCATCATTTATCCCATCCCCTAAAAGTAGTAGGATTAGCGCTAATCTTACTTTTATATATGGGGCATAGCCTGACTCAACTCTCACATACAAGAAACCCAAAAATGTACATGAGGGCCAAATCCGGTATAGTGGGTTCCGGAAAGTATGAACCCAATTGTTAAGCCAGTTTAGTCGCCTTTTACGAGAAGCAATGGCTACTGCAGCACTATTCTCAGGATCAGTTGATCCCACCCCGGTGCCTGCACGGGGCAGCCGGATTTTGACGAAACTTGGTTAGAATGATCAATGTACAATGCTCTTTCAAAGTTGTTAAAACGAACCGCTTGGCCCATGGTGGCCAAACTTCACAGTTAATGGTCCGTGGGTGAAGCCTTTTCAGATTTGTTAAAACGGAGGTTGTCGCTAATCCAAGATGGCCACCGTCTAAAAATAGCACAAATCCTTAAAAAATATTCTTCTCATGAACCGCCAGCCGGATTTCGATGAATCTTGGTAGGAATGATCGATGTACAATGCTCTTTCAAATTTGTTAAAATGGTGACCCCGGGGTCAAAAATGGGCCTGACCCGTGGTGTCAAATTGGGGTCAAATTTTATTTTTGACCGAATATGGTCATGTCTATATGAAATTGAAGGTATCAGAGAGGCGATCACTCTGGTACATTTTTTGTTGAAATTGGATGGTCATGTCATCCAAGATGGCCGCCGAAAGGTCAAAAGGTCTTCTTAAAACGAACCGCTTGGCCCATGGTGGCCAAACTTCACATTTATGGTCCGTGGGTGAAGCCTTTTCAGTTGTTAAAACGGAGGTCATCGCTAATCCAAGATGGCCGCCGTCTAAAAATAGCACAATTTTTTTAAAACACATGAACTCAATGTCACATTCTCCTCTGGTGTTCATGGAGTTCATGGTGAGCGAGTTAGGGCCATCTTGGCCCTCTTGTTTATTCAACTGTGACAAGTTTGAATGAAGGCTGCCAACAGGCGAGCTTCGTTGTCTTCTGACAACTCTTGTTGTAAATGCTCCAAGGTGAGCTGTGTCCATGGTGTATTCCATGCCACAGCGCATCTGGCATACTGTTTTGCTGTTGTTTTCTTCTTCATCTAAATTGCTTGACCCTAAATGATACTATTTTGTGTTGATGGGCCGTTAAGCACCATTCAATTCAATTCTACTTACATGTAAACACACCAAGAGTTAATTTAGACATATTTATTGTCATAACGTTGAGTCATGACTGACGTTTTTTAGCCAGGTTTTTTTTTAAAAATCCAGGCTATTGGATTGGCGAAAGCCGGGCGGGCGGGTGGCGGGCGGCGGGCGGCGGGCGGCGTCCACAATCAATGTTATGTTTTCGGTGTTTGAGTCCATTTCTTTGTTACTGTACCACCTAGGACCACCAAACTTTCACAGCTTCATAATCAAGAGGTGCCCACCACATATCACTATCCAACATGTTACCTTTTTTTGAACTTGACCCATTTTTTCTGCGCAGTCGACGTACGTCTGGTTAAACTTTTTTGGTTAAAAGTTTTTCGTTATACTATATCTCTGCAACTGCTTCGCCCATTACCTTGAAACTTCACATGGGTGTTTATCATCTTCCATATTTTCATTCTACCCCCCAACCGTGCGGCCCCTGTGCCCAATGTCAAGGTCAAATTACTTTGATGAATTGTTTTGTTAAAGTTTTTTTGTGTACTATATCTCTGCAACTGCTTCATCCATTACCTTGATACTTCACATGGGTGTTTATCATCATTGTCGCACCCGCTTGCGGAAAGCGCGATATCGTCGGCATTTTGGCATATGTCCGTCCGTCCGTCCGTCCGTGTGTCCGGTTAAAGTTTTTTTGTGTACTATATCTCTGCAACTGCTTCATCCATACCTTGATACTTCACATGGGTGTTTATCATCATTGTCGCGCCCGCTTGCGGAAAGTGCGATATCATCATGTCGGCGCCCGCTGCGAAATCGTCGGCATTTTAGCATACGTCCGTCCGTCCGTACGTCCGTGTGTCCGGTTAAAGTTTTTTGGTTAAAGTTTTTCCATCTACTATATCTATTTTTTTAGTGTCCATGCCTCGCCCCAAGGCGCAACATGCAGGCCACGGCCATCTAGTCTTGATACTTCACATGGGTGTTTATCATCATTGTCGCGCCCGCTTGCGGAAAGTGCGATATCGTCGGCATTTTGGCATACGTCCGTCCGTCCGTACGTCCGTGTGTCCGGTTAAAGTTTTTTGGTTAAAGTTTTTCCATCTACTATATCTATTTTTTTAGTGTCCATGCCTCGCCCCAAGGCGCAACATGCAGGCCACGGCCATCTAGTCTACAAAAAGTGGGTATAATTATGTTATCCAAGTGTCTATGCTTGGAAAAAACCTGGCCTTCATGGCTTTGCCTCGTTTCTTGTTTAAGAAATATAATTGTTTAATGCATTAATGAGTTCCGGGGAATCTGAGCACCGTTTTCAGGGAGAAAAAATGTATTTTTCAATGGACAAATTTATAACTTTCAGTATATCCAAATGAGTTTATATGTATACCACATTAAAGCTAATAGCATCCCCTTTAATTTGACACATCACATAATAAAATTGGTCATAGGTGACATAACTTATGGCCGCATTTGTGAGTTCCGTTTTTTATTCGTTTTATATTATAACTATTCCGGGGAATAAACTCGCCCTTGTTGTGTAGGAATAGTAGTTTCAAGCGCTCAGCGATATTTATTTCTCCATTGCGTAAATTGCATAAAAAAATGTCTGCTCCAATGCGCACAGCCGACGAATCTGGGTCTTTTTTATCGAAAGAAGAGAGAACACAGACGTTCATCACTGATTACAGCGAGACATGCCCCATTTGGTCCTGTCGAAGCGTGGTGATGAATTTGCGTCTTGCAAACAGTGTAATTGTGATTTTTCGGTTTGTCATGGTGACCGAGACAAGGCTCTAAAAAATGACTTTAAGATTGAAGATTGAAGTGTGTACTGATTTGTGTTCCAGAAAACATGTGGTGTTCCTGAAAATAGCCCCTTTTTCTCTCCATGTTCCTCATGTGACCGAAATGGGGTTGGCAGCTCTGCATGCTCTGTTCATAACATAAAATGTTACCTGATAAACAGAATACCAAGAATACCTTTCGTATGAAGTAACAGTTCATCAAGCTTAGTTTCAAACCTTGGTGAGCCTTGTAATTCCTACGTTTCCTAACCTTGCCTGATAAAGATATCAAAAACAGTAGCTTGGTGTTCATAATAGTATTGTTTTCAGGTTTGACCCTGACAGATTCACGGAGGAAAATTGCAAACAGCGATCGAGCCTCTCTTTCTCTCCATTTGGAATTGGCGGGAAACGTGTCTGTCCCGGTCACAGGTTCGCGTACGCCGAAGCCAGCGTCTGCTTCGTGACCCTGCTAAGAAAGTTCAAGATCACGATGGTCGAAGGTCAAGTCGTGACCCCAAGATTTGGGTTTGTCACTCATCCATCCGATGAAGTGTGGGTGACCCTGTCGAAGCGCTAGATAAGTTGAAAGGAACGTTATCATTCATTGATTGAATGTAGTTTTACATCCATTTACTGGTGGAAATAGATCTTTACTGTGGACTGAATTTGGATTTGCGTCCATTCAACAGCAAGGCGATGTATTGGAGGTAATACACGTATATGGGGAAGAGAATAGCAAATCTAGTCAAGTTCCTTTATTACACACCAGATCACTTGACAAAACTTTGTACGACTAAAATGTTTGTACGTGCAAAATTATGAGTCTGTAAATTTCACATTAACAATGTTTCTTGTAAACAATTATTGAATTTACATTTATTGAGCATAGGCTGCATATGTATTATATAGCCTTTATTGTAGCGCAATGTGAGAATTTGGTTATTTACAGTTTTGAAACTATCAGAAACTATCAGAAAATGCAGTGTAAATACATTGAAATCGCGATGGCTCAAAATGCGATGGCTCGGAATGCCGGGCCTGCTTGAAATAGCGTCGCGGTCCCGATTATTTTCCCTATAATGTTTAATGTATTTTACATGCGATGGCTCAAAATGCAACTCCTCGAAAAAGCAATCCCTCAAAACATTTTTCAAGTCGCGCGGACACATTTCTCGCTAATATGCTATACGATAGCTAGAAACTTTTGTCGAAGCTTGTGTTTGGCTAATTTTCACACCTCCACATCCGACTTGTTACGATCAAAGGCTGTTTTATTTGAGTGGCTACCCGGGAGTTACAACGAAAAATGCCAATTGATACGTTACGCATATGTGACTGGTCGTGACAACAAGGATTTGCTCTACTGATCATTGCAGCATTAAATCGACATGCACATTCAGTTCAGGACCTGTAATGTTCGTCCTCGACAGCTTAGAGCTATTCATGATGCATATAGTGAAATAGTAAACCCTTATCAAGTTGCATGAGTCTGCAAGTTGATTAGCATTTACACTGGTCACAAACTAAGTAAAGCACTTTTTGTTGCGTCGTAACATTTTACCATTCATGACTGATTCCCGATTTTTTTATAGCCGCAGTATAACATCGTTTGAGCTGGACCCATACACCACTGTTTCGGGTGACGTCACAACCACCTGCTACATTAATTGTGTGCCCCGCTATTTATAGTAAATACTGGAGCTTTTCTCCTTTGACAATAATTGAAATAAAGACAGTTTTGTAAATACATGTAGTTTATTTAATTTCACATGATAACTTTAATCTGCGAATAAATACTATAACCATCTAAAACATGGAGACACTCTATTGTGCTTCGTTGTTTTCATAAATCCGACGGGGTACAGTAGTCGACAAATATACCAAAATCGCAAGATGCGATAGCTCGAAAGATGCGATCACTCGAACAAAATGTGCAGGCCCGTGGGATTTCCATCGCGATTTCACTGTATAAGTAATAAAACTATCGGCTGCTGCGTTTACTGGGGTGAACAATACATTTTGTCTGTTTAAAGTTTGCGAGGAGTCCTTTGGACTCCACACACTTTAAACAGACCAAATGTATTGTGCACCTCAATCCATGGTTTTATTCCTTAATTATAACACCTTACCAGGCGACTGGAATGCGTTATGAGATGAGAAGCTAAATGCCATAAGCCCCATTACCTCAGTCAATTGTGTATAAAATTACCGAGAGGCTTATTTATTATTCAGAAAGTATTGTGTTGTGTAATTTGTACTCCGTTTACTATATGTGCATTTATATGCTTTGGTTACTGGTATATTTGTGTTGCCGTGTGACAAATGGTCACATATTCAATACAGTGGTGGCTGAGATGTTCTAGGAAAGGGTATACCCTGGTCAGAAATGGGATGCGTCAGGATTTATCAGATTGCGGCCTATATCTACCCATCATACAAAATGGTTTACAAGTTCAGCCCACTCCAGCAATCCGATGTGGAACTGAGGTTAATATTAACCCTTAGAATGCAGAAACAAAATTTGTCGTCAGCTGTTGTTTCATATTTTGTCTTTCTTTCTCAATAAAAACATGAACACTTTAGAATCAATTCCATAGGAATTGATTCTAAAGTGCTGCCAAACTATGTGTTGTTGATTAAAAATAAAATGAGCAGACAACAAAATTTAATTCAGCATTGTAAGGGTTGAAGCCTTCAAGAAGAATGTTTGTACAGTACAATATAACCCAAAGTTTATGTCTGTAATCGCTACTGACAGAACATTCGGTTTAAGTACAATAGTGAACCCGATAAATGCCATTTTGTTTGTTATGGTGAGTTACATATACGACTCGTGACAAACAAGGGGTTTATTAAGTTCGCAACTGGAGCCATGTTAGACAAGCCAGCCAGCTGCACATTCTGATCAGGGTCAAGCCAGTTCGTGATAGTTAGCAAACACCCATGGTGACTCCAGAGAACGAAGTGGTTCAATAGAACTCGGTAACCTCTGTGGTGGCCATCATTATAGTTGGAACATGTAATTGTATCCCCCGGACGAAAGTCTGGGGATATTATGGTTTTGACACCGAACATCGTCCGCGTCCGCCGCAGACATTTCTTGTCCGGAGCATAACTTGAATACCCTTTTGAGTATTTTCATGAACCTTCACACATGCATAGACCACGACCCAAAGGTGTGTCGCGCTCAAAGATTTTGAGCTATTTCCTTTGGGGTTTTTTGCCCACTTATTTCTTGTCTGGAGCATAACTCGAACACCCTTTGGAATATTTGTATGAAACTTCACACACAAGAATGATAATTCTTGCCTCACTAATTTTCGAGTTATCTACCTTTGTTTTTTTTACGACTGATTTCTTGTTTGGAGCAAAACTCAAATACCCTTTGGAATATTTTCACGAAACTTCACTCATGCATAGGCCATGACCCAAAGGTGTGGCAAGTGCAAGAATGACAACTCTTGTCTCACCAAATGTCAAGTTATCTCCCTTATGTTTTTTTCGCACACTGATTTCTTGTCTTTAGCATAACTCTAATATCCTTTGGAATATTTTCATGAAACTTCACATGTGCATAGACAATAACCTATGTCCATCCAAATCTCTGTTCTGCGCACTTATTTCTTGTTCAGAGCATAATTCAAATACATTGTATCCTGTTCATATTTTCATGAAAATTCACACATGAATACCGGGTAGGTGTTTTTTGAGCATTAAAATGGTTCAGGTTAGCATTGAATATTTTCATGATAGTTCACACTTGCTTAAACCATGACCCATGACAGGTGCGTCTCATGCAAGAATGACAAATCTCACTTTACTAACATATTAGTTATCTCCCTTTATTTTTTTAGTGGCTGCCAGTAGGTGGGAGGGCGATACACATGCGCTTGTGGACAAGCATCCATTTCTAGTCTTGTATTTGTATATGATCACAATACTGTATAATTATTACTTATATGAGGTGATAGCCGAGGGTGAACATACCTTCAGACGGGCAATATTACACCATATAGCCTGTGTAGAATCACAATAACGTATTTGTCATACCGCACATCCTCTATGTGGCCGTATAAACATATCTCTTCTTTTGATCTTTGCGTTTTTTCAGGAAGAAAAATAATCCGAGATTCGATTTTCTACTGTTAGTCTTAATATAAAGGCGTAAATGAACATTTAGTTTTTTTATTAAAACAAAAACAAACTAAATATGGAGTAAGAAATCCATCGAAAACGACTTTATGACAGTTTTTTTATATTCCACTACTCTATCGATCTGCTCTCCCTTTGGCGCCTCTAGAATAATGCGACTGGTTCCCAAACATTCGCTGTCATTGCTACGCCGCGTTTCGTGCGTGGAACCCATAGTTTGTGACCTAAATATAGCCGTGTCACGAAGCCAAGTGTGTTGAGATTTGAAAACACTAAACGGGACAGTTTGGCTAATTTTGTTCTCATATTTTGATGAGCGAAGAATATTTATGGAAAAATAAACAATAAAGACTGGTTTTGAGTGTACAATTTATTACTTATATTGATCAATTCGGGGTTTTATTGTGTTTAGTGAGGAATACAATTCGCAATCGCTAGACGCTTGCAAAATGTGTCTTCATTGGACGCGAGGCGCCGGAGGGGAATCACAATTTCTCTATGTCCGACCGCCTTGGCAGGTCATATAATATATATGACCAGGCAAGCTAGCCAATCAAAAGCCGAGAAACTTATCTGTGGTATGACAATGCTTGTTATAGTATGTATGTAAATATGTAACCAGGGTGCTTTTATCTTGTATTGAAATACTTTTTTATGTCGAGGTTGCTTATTCGTATAAATCACTTTTGTGTATTTTCAGATCTAAATTAATTATGTTGTTATTTCTACGTATGTGACACATCATGGTAAAAGGGATTATTGAGTGCAGTCGGTGTAGCCCTAGATCAGCATGTACATTCAGGGCATACATGATGCACTATACATGTTTTCCTTGTCAATAATATACGGGTTAGCTGACCAGTCTACACGGATCTTTAACTCAATTAAAAATTTACAACAATGAGGACCTTTTATAGTTTATACAAACAAGAGGGCCATGATGGCCCTAATTCGCTCACCTGACTCCATGAACACCAGAGGAGAATGTGACATTGAGTTCATGTGTTTTAAAAAAATTGTGCTATTTTTAGATTACGGTCATCTTGGATTAAGCGACGACTCTCATTTTACCAAATCTGAAAATGCTTCACCCAAGGATCTTAACTTAAAGTTTGGCCAGCATCGGCCATGTGATTCCTGAGAAAAAGACGTTCAAAATTTTGAATAAATGGACCTTTTGGAGGCCATCATGGATGACATAATCATCCGATTCCGACAAATATTGCACCAGAGAAATCGCCTCATTGATACCTTCAATTTGATATATGACATGAGCATATTTGGTAAAAAAATAAAATTTGACCCCACGGGCCACGCCAATTTTTGACCCCGGGGTTACCATTTTAACACCTTTGAAAGAGCATTGTACATCGATAATTCCTACCAAGTTTCGTCGAAATCCGGCTGGCAGTTCATGAGAAGATTTTTTAAGAACTTATGCTATTTTTAGACGACTTGGATTAGCGATGACCTCCATTTTAACAAATCTGAAAAGGCTTCACCCATGGACCATAGCTTTTTAAGTTTGGCTACCATGGGCCAAGCGGTTCATGTGAAGAAGAATTTTGAAATCTCTAATAAAAGAACGATATTTTGACCTTTCGGCGGCCATCTTGGATGACATAACCATCCGATTTTGACAAAAAATGCACCAGAGTGATCGCCTCGTTGATACCTTCGATTTGCTATATGACATGACCATATTCGATCAAAAATAAAATTTGACCTCAATTTGACCCCACGGGCCACGCCCATTTTTGACCCATTTTAACTTTCAAAGAGCATTGTACATCGATCATTCCTACCAAGTTTTGTCGAAATCCGGTTGGCAGTTCTTGAGAAGATTTTTGAAGAATTTGTGCTATTTTTAGACGGCGGCCATCTTGGATTACGTAGTGACGTCATTTTAACAATTTTATAATCGCCCTACCTAAGGACCATGACCATGAAGTTTGGTGACTGTAGGCCCAATGGTTACCGAGGAGAAGACGTTTGAAAATGTTCACGGACGGACGACGGACACATTGCGGTAACAATAGCTGACATGAGCTTCGCTCAGGTGAGCTAAAAAGGCAACATGCATGAAATATGGTTGTTGCTGGAGGATAATGCCATTCGTGGCCAGTCTACTTCCCGAGTTATTGCTATCTTGCACCCTGATAAATATTGTCCGTCCATGTACGTACGCGCGTACGTTGGGTGGTTGGTCGGGCGAACGCGATGGTGTAAATTAATGGTGGGGTTCCTCCTTATATGAATCACGATTTGCCTGGTTTAGCCCTCAGGTACGCATTTATCATTGGCTCTTTTTGTTACCTGGGAGTTGAATTGGGTTATTGCCCATTATCAAAGTAGTAAGATTATTACTGATCCTACTGCTTTTGGGAGGGGGCCAAGTGATTCTGGTGTGGCGAGGACCTGACATCAGATCAGGATTATTCTGATTTCAGGGCTGAATATATATAGTTTTTTGTCGAGCCCGCTTGCGGAAAGCGAGACATAGTGATCACAATGACGTCCGGGTGAGTAGTATATAAGAGTCAAAATGATACCACCTCCCAATTGTGGATGCAAATTGCACACACACATCCTCTTTTGAGCCAACATACACGTGGAAAAGCAGGTGAATTTTTATCTCCAAAATATGAGAAAATATGACATACGAGAATGGAAAGGTCGAGACATCCACTATTAGGACGAAGACATCCATAATTGGGATGAGAGTTATCCACAATTGTGACAAAAACATCCACAATTGGGGGGGTGGTACAAAAGACGACGTTTCGCCCAATTGGGTGGGGTGGTAGTACAAAAGACGATGTTTGCGCCCGATTGTGGATACTCTCGTCCCAATTGTGGATAACTCTCGTCCCAATTATGGATTCTAGACGTCCCAATAGTGGATGCCTTGCAAAAATCGGCAAAAACATCCACAATTGTGACAAAAACATCCACAATTGTACTACCAAAAAAAAAAAAAAAAATCACCAAAATATGACAAAATATGACAAATGACAATGAGAATATCCACAATTGGACGAAGGCATCCACTATTGGGACGAGAGTATCCACAATCGGGCGCAAACATCGTCTTTCATACTAGACGTCCCAATAGTGGATACATTGCAAAATTGCAAAACATCCACAATTGTGACAAAAACATCCACAATTGTACTACCAAAATTGAAAAAAAAAATCACCAAAATATGACAAAATATGACAAAATACAATGAGAATATCCACAATGGGACGAAGACATCCACAATTGGGACGAGAGTATCCACAATTGGTCACGATATACACAATTGGACTGGTAGTACAAAAGACGACGTTTTCGCCCAATAGTGGATGGGGGTTCTAGTCCATTCTGCATGGAGCCACAAAATTTCTGTTGTATGTATCCACAATTGGGACGAAAACATCCACAATCGTACTACCACCTACCCACACCAAAAATCGCCAAAATATGAGAAATATGGCATACGAGAGTGGTAGAAATGATACCAACAAAATATCGGAAAAAAATCGCCAAAATATGAGAAATATGGCATACGACAGTGGGGAGAAATGATACCACCAAAAAATCTGCCAAAAATCGCCAAAATATGAGAATATGGCATACGAGATTGGGAGAAATGATACCACCAAAAAATCGGCCAAAAATCGCCAAAATATGAGAATATGGCATACGAGATTGGGAGAAATGATACCACCAAAAAATCGGCCAAAAATCGCCAAAATATGAGAAATATGGCATACGAGATTGGGAGAAATTCTTCTCCCAAGAGGCAAACAGAAATGATACCACCCCTTTGTGTATTTGGACACATTTGGGAAAAGTGTAGAAAAAATTCGCCTCCCAAGAGGCAAACAGAAACGATACCACCCATTTGTGTATTTGGACACATTTGGGAAAAGTGTAGAAAAAATTCGCCTCCCAAGAGGCAAACAGAAACGATACCACCCATTTGTGTATTTGGCACATTTGGGAAAGTGTAGAAAAATTCGTCTCGCAAGAGACAAACAGAAATGATACCACCCATTTGTGTATTTGGACACATTTGGGAAAGACGGGTTGGAAAAAGAGGCTCGCATCTACAATTGGGACGCGAGTATACACAATTGGGTCTGGTAGTACAAAAGACGACGTTTTGATCTCAATAGTGGATGGAGGTTCTAGTCCATTCCGCATGTAGCCACACTTTTGGAGGATTCCCCCACCCAACTTCGCCACATCGTCTCGCCTCGCACATCCACAATCGAACGCCCAATTGAAGATATGTTTCCCATTGGAATAGACAGACACAATGCCATACAAGGAATGCGAAACATGTGGCAAGGGTTTCGACAAACCCGCAAATCTTCGAAGACACATGGGTCGCAAGAACCCGTGCAGACCTCCCACGAGAGAGTGTCCCGGATGTGGAGGGAAGTTCGCCACCTACAAGACTCTCTGGCAACATCGCTCGAACAGGTGTCCCGGGGGCCCAGAGGATAGAACCACGGAGGGTAGCAAGAAGAAGGCTGCGACCAGGAAGAGGGTCCTGGTACTGGAGAGGAGGGTGGTAGAGTTGGAGGAGGAGGTAGCTAGACTGCGGGATGGAAAACCTCGCGAGGGAGCGAGACACGAGAACGTCGACGACGAGATCGATTGGGCAGATATGTAGAGAGAGGGGGGATTCCCCCAACTTTTTGCACTGGCCCCCATCTCGACTCCCAACGGCAAACAAAACCTCTCCCCAAAGTAGGTAGAAAAATGATACCACCCAATTGTCCACATTTGGACTTTTGGGAAAGTCGAACAAAAATCGTCTCCCAAGAGCAAAACAAAATCTAGACCACATCGAAAAACAGAAAACCTCTCCCAAAGGAGGTAGACAAATTGGAAACGGCAAGAAAGACAACTCGGTACAGAACAAGAAAGACAAATTGGAAACGGCAAGAAAGACAACTCGGTACAGAACAAGAAAGACAAATTGGAAAAGACGAAGAACTTTTTTCTCAAAACGGCTACTCCATGTAGAACGGGTTGCCAGTTTTGGTTTTTTCCTTCGGCGTACCGGACTGTTTTGCGGAGTGCACGAACTGGACGTCGGGGTCTGTTTCGTTCTTCCAGATTCTACAAGACTCTAGGGACACGAATGGGAACAGTGGTTTGCAGACCGCGTACGCCACCACGAGAACCCCGAGCCACCACTTCGCATTCTCTACGGTTTTCCAAATGTCGTGCACCTCCCACCCGGATTCCGTCTGGCACTCTTCTTCCTCCGGGCACTCGTCTTTCTTCGGACACTCGGAATCGGCATCGTCGAAAATTGCGTCCAACAGTCTACGTTCCAACGCGTCCAACCGGTTCTCCAAACGTCTCTCCATGTCGGACAGGTGCATCGATTCTTCGAACGAGCTGGCGTTTCGTACATCTTGCAGTAGATCCGTGGGGAACTCTGTGGGGCCCGCAAAACCAGGCGCGGACACCCTGTGTACTACGGGGGTAGGGGTTTCTTGTTCTTCGGGGGTTTCTTCGGGTTTTGTACTACGTTTCGCATCGACATCGTCCCAGATTTTTCGAAGTCTGGCACTGCCGATACCGTACTTCTTTTTTGTTTTGTCGGCCGTCGACTTTCCACGGGCGGAAATAATTTCTCGAATATTTTCCGGAGACAAATAGGTTTTTGGCATGTTTGCAAAATAGCTTTTCTATCTAGAGAGGGGGACATTTCTCCAACATGGAATTCCCAAATCGTTCGAAATGGTCGAAATGCTTGCTCGGGGTGCTCGGATTGCGCGCCAGATTGCTCGGATTGCGCGCCAGGAAATCCAGTCCGCTCGGGAAGGTCGAAATGCCTGCTCGCGATTCCCAGGGGGCTCGGGTTCTCCTTTTCTAGCCAACAAGGATAGCAGAAATAGAAATCCTGGGAAGCAAACTGGGCACCAGGGAGAACCCGAGCCCCCTGGGAATCGCGAGCAGGCATTTCGACCTTCCCGAGCGGACTGGATTTCCTGGCGCGCAATCCGAGCAATCTCCGGCGCGCAATCAAGAGCACCCCGAGCACCCCGAGCAAGCATTTCGACCATTTCGAACGATTTGGGAATTCCATGTTGGACAAATGTCCCCCTCTCTAGATAGAAAAGCTATTTTGCAAACATGCCAAAAACCTATTTGTCTCCGGAAAATATTCGAGAAATTATTTCCGCCCGTGGAAAGTCGACGGCCGACAAAACAAAAAAGAAGTACGGGATCGGCAGTGCCAGACTTCGAAAAATCTGGGACGATGTCGATGCGAAACGTAGTACAAAACCCGAAGAAAACCCCGAAGAACAAGAAACCCCTACCCCCGTAGTACACAGGGTGTCCGCGCCTGGTTTTGCGGGCCCCACCGAGTTCCCCACGGATCTACTGCAAGATGTACGAAACGCCAGCTCGTTCGAAGAATCGATGCACCTGTCCGACATGGAGAGACGTTTGGAGAACCGGTTGGACGCGTTGGAACGTAGACTGTTGGACGCAATTTTCGACGATGCCGATTCCGAGTGTCCGAAGAAAGACGAGTGCCCGGAGGAAGAAGAGTGCCAGACGGAATCCGGGTGGGAGGTGCACGACATTTGGAAAACCGTAGAGAATGCGAAGTGGTGGCTCGGGGTTCTCGTGGTGGCGTACACGGTCTGCAAACCACTGTTCCCATTCGTGTCCCTAGAGTCTTGTAGAATCTGGAAGAACGAAACAGACCCCGACGTCCAGTTCGTGCACTCCGCAAAACAGTCCGGTACGCCGAAGGAAAAAACCAAAACTGGCGACCCGTTCTACATGGAGTAGCCGTTTTGAGAAAAAAGTTCTTCGTCTTTTCCAATTTGTCTTTCTTGTTCTGTACCGAGTTGTCTTTCTTGCCGTTTCCAATTTGTCTTTCTTGTTTTGTACCGAGTTGTCTTTCTTGCCGTTTCCAATTTGTCTACCTCCTTTGGGAGAGGTTTTCTGTTTTTCGATGTGGTCTAGATTTTGTTTTGCTCTTGGGAGACGATTTTTGTTCGACTTTCCCAAAAGTCCAAATGTGGACAATTGGGTGGTATCATTTTTCTACCTACTTTGGGGAGAGGTTTTGTTTGCCGTTGGGAGTCGAGATGGGGGCCAGTGCAAAAAGTTGGGGGAATCCCCCCTCTCTCTACATATCTGCCCAATCGATCTCGTCGTCGACGTTCTCGTGTCTCGCTCCCTCGCGAGGTTTTCCATCCCGCAGTCTAGCTACCTCCTCCTCCAACTCTACCACCCTCCTCTCCAGTACCAGGACCCTCTTCCTGGTCGCAGCCTTCTTCTTGCTACCCTCCGTGGTTCTATCCTCTGGGCCCCCGGGACACCTGTTCGAGCGATGTTGCCAGAGAGTCTTGTAGGTGGCGAACTTCCCTCCACATCCGGGACACTCTCTCGTGGGAGGTCTGCACGGGTTCTTGCGACCCATGTGTCTTCGAAGATTTGCGGGTTTGTCGAAACCCTTGCCACATGTTTCGCATTCCTTGTATGGCATTGTGTCTGTCTATTCCAATGGGAAACATATCTTCAATTGGGCGTTCGATTGTGGATGTGCGAGGCGAGACGATGTGGCGAGGTTGGGTGGGGGAATCCTCCAAAAGTGTGGCTACATGCGGAATGGACTAGAACCTCCATCCACTATTGAGATCAAAACGTCGTCTTTTGTACTACCAGACCCAATTGTGTATACTCGCGTCCCAATTGTAGATGCGAGCCTCTTTTTCCAACCCGTCTTTCCCAAATGTGTCCAAATACACAAATGGGTGGTATCATTTCTGTTTGTCTCTTGCGAGACGAATTTTTTCTACACTTTCCCAAATGTGCCAAATACACAAATGGGTGGTATCGTTTCTGTTTGCCTCTTGGGAGGCGAATTTTTTCTACACTTTTCCCAAATGTGTCCAAATACACAAATGGGTGGTATCGTTTCTGTTTGCCTCTTGGGAGGCGAATTTTTTCTACACTTTTCCCAAATGTGTCCAAATACACAAAGGGGTGGTATCATTTCTGTTTGCCTCTTGGGAGAAGAATTTCTCCCAATCTCGTATGCCATATTTCTCATATTTTGGCGATTTTTGGCCGATTTTTTTGGTGGTATATTTCATCTCCCAATCTCGTATGCCATATTCTCATATTTTGGCGATTTTTGGCCGATTTTTGGTGGTATCATTTCTCCCAATCTCGTATGCCATATTCTCATATTTTGGCGATTTTTGGCAGATTTTTTGGTGGTATCATTTCTCCCCACTGTCGTATGCCATATTTCTCGTATTTTGGCGATTTTTTTCCGATATTTTGTTGGTATCATTTCTACCACTCTCGTATGCCATATTTCTCATATTTTGGCGATTTTTGGTGTGGGTAGGTGGTAGTACGATTGTGGATGTTTTCGTCCCAATTGTGGATACATACAACAGAAATTTTGTGGCTCCATGCAGAATGGACTAGAACCCCCATCCACTATTGGGCGAAAACGTCGTCTTTTGTACTACCAGTCCAATTGTGTATATCGTGACCAATTGTGGATACTCTCGTCCCAATTGTGGATGTCTTCGTCCCATTGTGGATATTCTCATTGTATTTTGTCATATTTTGTCATATTTTGGTGATTTTTTTTTTCAATTTTGGTAGTACAATTGTGGATGTTTTTGTCACAATTGTGGATGTTTTGCAATTTTGCAATGTATCCACTATTGGGACGTCTAGTATGAAAGACGATGTTTGCGCCCGATTGTGGATACTCTCGTCCCAATAGTGGATGCCTTCGTCCAATTGTGGATATTCTCATTGTCATTTGTCATATTTTGTCATATTTTGATTTTTTTTTTTTTTTTTGGTAGTACAATTGTGGATGTTTTTGTCACAATTGTGGATGTTTTTGCCGATTTTTGCAAGGCATCCACTATTGGGACGTCTAGAATCCATAATTGGGACGAGAGTTATCCACAATTGGGACGAGAGTATCCACAATCGGGCGCAAACATCGTCTTTTGTACTACCACCCCACCCAATTGGGCGAAACGTCGTCTTTTGTACCACCCCCCCAATTGTGGATGTTTTTGTCACAATTGTGGATAACTCTCATCCCAATTATGGATGTCTTCGTCCTAATAGTGGATGTCTCGACCTTTCCATTCTCGTAGGTCATATTTTCTCATATTTTGGAGATAAAAATTCACCTGCTTTTCCACGTGTATGTTGGCTCAAAAGAGGATGTGTGTGTGCAATTTGCATCCACAATTGGGAGGTGGTATCATTTTGACTCTTATATACTACTGGGTGTCCGTCCGTCCGTCCGTCCGTCCAAGCTTACAAATGGATACATACGTGGCTAGGAGAATAGGTTATGTAATATTCTATTGTTCTGTGATTGTATGTGGCTAAAAATGAGTTTATGTTGCTACAGAACAATAGGGATGAACAAAGGAAAAGGTTAGGGTTAGCAACATAAGTATCCATTTGTAGGAACATCCGTCAATCCGTCCGTCCGTCTGTCCGAAATCTGCGTTAAAGTTTTTAAATACCTTATATCTCTGCAGTCCTAAGTCACATTGACTTGAAACTTCATATGCTTATTAGTCATGATCCATATATTCATGCTGTATCCCACTCGTGCGGCCCCTGTACCCAAGGTCAAGGTCAAATGACTTAGAAGTTTGCGTTCTGAAATCTACTATAAAGTTTTTAAATACCTTATATCTCTGCAGTCCCAAGTCACATGGACTTGAAACTTCATATGCTTATTAGTCATGATCCATATATTCATGCTGTATCCCACTCATGCGGCCCCTGTGCCCAAGGATCCATATATTCATTCTGTGTCCCACTCATGCGGCCCCTGTGCTCCTATGTCACGGTCAAATGACTTAGAAGTTTGCGTTAAAGTTTCTGTCAAAATTTGCGTTAAAAGTTTTCACATACCTACTATCTCTGTAACCATAAGTCAGATTTGCTTGAAACTTTGCATGCTTATTGGGCATCAAACTTCAAATAAATACACTCCGAGACCATCAAATGCCTCTGCGGGCTCGACATGCGGGCCGCGGCCATCCTCGTTTATTGTAAATAGTCAGCTCTGATTTTGGGATCCACCCCCAATGTGTACATGTACTTGAACATGTATATGTACTTGTACAGGTAATATATGGGATTTAGTACTAAACCCATAGACCCGGCCTTAAATCACCTTAGCTGTTTATAGGCCGTTAAACCCCAACAAAACAAATAGCAACACCTTTCATTTTTCAATAACCGCTCGACTGATTTTGATATCTGACTGCCCAAGGTCAATTTTACTGAGGACTGTTTTTTTTTATTATTATTATCGAGGGTACCAGTGAGGGCATTAGCTTAGTGATAACGTGCCCTTGTCATACAGACCTGATACAGGCTGATCTTGGAATACACTGGTCAAGATGTCAACAAAAACATTTTCTCCAGTCACAGCAACATTTGGTAAAGGATATTTGTTATTGTATTTCTATGTCAGAACTCAGAACTTGTAGACAGTTTCTCAAATCAATGGTATAATTTTACCTTTTATCTCCTTGTTTGTATTACACAACTGTCTGAGCTCCAGATAAGGAATTAGTAATGGAGTATTTTCACTCCATCTTTTCTGAAGCAATTGGGTATTTCAAAATTTTAATTGGGTAAAATAAAATCACACTACTGTTTACACATCAACAGACAGCAATTATTGAATAGTTTTCTTCGAAATGAAAACATGTCTTGGCATTTCATTAGAATCGTCTCCAAGGAGACAATTCTAATGAAATACCAAGATGTGTTTTCATGGAAAATAAGAAAAATATGCTATATCTTTGGTCTGTTTATTGTTTTCTGCAGCATGATAAATGTACCGCAAAATTGTATTTTTTTTTGATACTCGCTACTTCTGATTTCAATTGGGTTTTTGGCAATTTTAATTGGGTATTTAAGCAAATACGCAGCTTATCTGGAGCACTGGCTGGAGCACACGACGGGTAATTGGTAATTCAGTGATCGGGGTTCATCCTTACCGGAATTACAACTGGAGACCTGGTTTGGCCCTCATATACGTCTTTGGTATTTTGTATGCGACAGTTGAATCTGGTTATACCCCTTATGTGAGTATTACGATTATTCGTAATCCTAGGGGAAGGGGCCAAGTGACTTTGGTGTGGTATGGACCTTGCACCAGGTCAGGTTATTCTAATTTCAGGGCTGAATATATTGTTTCTCGATGCTAATATTCTGTTCTGATTTTGGGATTTTCCCCCCAATGCAGCAGGTTAAAATGGGATCGAACCCATTTGCCCGGCCTTACATGACCTTAGCTGTTGATAGGCCGTTAAACACCAATAAACAAACAAACAAACTGACTGTATCCATTTAATTAATTAATTCTTCATATATCGATGGTATGCACAACAATGGACAAGTCGGTTCGGATTCAAATCTACTTGCAGCAATGTTTCAATGGTCGAACAAATTTACATAGCGCTACCAAATGATGTCAATGTATTGATGCAGCATATTCAAGTCTATAAATAGAATACCAGCAGTATAGTGGCTTTCGATATCAAGTTGATATCAACTCACTGAAATGTGTAGCAATTGTCAGTGGAGCTTGATAACACATTTCTGGCCATGGCCTAGGGGATATGGCATTGGAATCTAATACACAAGGTTGCGAGTTCAATCCTCACCCTAGGCTTGAACCAACATAGCGGTAGTAGTCCAATACTAGTCTGTCGGATGAGACTTTAAAGGCCCAACTGGGATATAAAAGCCACCAGATGGCGCTGGGCAGGCTTTTTGATAATTTTATGCATGCTTCACTTCAGGGACACATTTTCAGATATTTTAGAAATACCACTGAACAAATAAGTACACTATTTCACACAGACATAGATAATACAACTTTGAAAGGTTTAGAAAAATTTGGATTTAAGAAAAAAAATGTAAATGTGCTTTTGAAGTAATACAATGTACTCAACTGACAACTGATTCAAACTTGCCGGGCGGAGCGTAGCTGTTACATATGTAATTCATGCATAGAGCTGAGTTCATGACCCGACATTGTAAACAACCCCACGTGTTTAGTGATAACGCTAACAGCTATAACTGCCTGTATGGTCAACATCAGACAGTGTGCCAGCCGCACAACTTTGATTTTGGACAGTAAAATTAAATTAAATGTGTGGTTGGTATGCACATAACAAGGTGAATGAAACAAAACCATGGTTTAATAGACCAGCAAGAGAAATATTTCGCCTAGAACTTGATACAGTGGCTGTGAAAATGCAGTATATACTAATTATAAACAGCATATACTCGGGTTAGTATGTAGTCACAAAACAGCATGTATGTGCAGTTTTATCTGGAATTTACATGACTACATGAATTCAAGTTTGCTAACAGCCTTATCAAGTTTCCTGTATCCTAACACATACCAGTATGACTATTTCAACACTGGTCTCTAATTAGCTGTTAGCATATATTATATCTGCTGCAATGCAGTCTAACTGGGACGGGGTTATCTGTGGAATGACATGACAGTTACACATTTTTATAAAATACCGACTTATTACAAACACATATTCTTATATATTGGTTACTACATGTACTTACAAAATACATCGGAGATAGGAACCTTGTTCAGGTCCAGAAGCACAATATGGGTTTCACTATATATACATGACACACTCTAATTAAGTAACGGACACTGGACACGTTACGACATGCATATCCCCGGATCGGCTGGTGCATCCTCGCAGCCTCATCAGGATCTACAGTTAAGTTTGGTGGTCATTCATGGTGGCTCTAATTAATGATGTAAACTGCATCATGCTATAGTCATGTGCTATCTGATTGTAAGTTAAACTGATCAAACACTCAATAAGCCCCATTTACTTATTGTGTGACACATGGAAAGGTGTTTCATTCAATTTTACTTCTTTCTATTTTTAATAATTTATATAATAGCATCAAAATACTCTTTGCTTTGAAATAGTAAGCAGCAAAATAATATATAAGTTTTAAACACTTTTAGTAAATTCTCAATCATTTTTTCCTACACAAATAAAACATACAGTACTATTAGAGGGACTGGTATACACTTTATCATTTGTGTGTTTTATGGGACCACACGTTTGATAACAAACCTACATATCATATATCTAGATACTGGTCAGTACAGAAACCCCTACACTGGCTATCCAGCAGCCCCCTCACTGTTCTACATTGGGAGCAGACGACAAACATGTGCTGCTGTTTATGTATTCTATTTATAAAGCCAGTGTATAACTGACAGGCTGGGGACACTATCAGTAATTGGATATGCCCCTCCTACTAAATTCGGTACCAGGGCACCGATTGTTGGGCCTTTAAACTGTGGTCCTGCCTCTATACAACCTTTAACTTTCCCTATATGTTTCTAAAGCTCATTGATACCCGACCGGAGACCTGTAGCCTATTTCACCAACATTGAAAAGTATACTTATCTAGCAAAGTATACTTTGAGGGAGAAATTTTCAATTTAAGGATAAATTTATTAATTTTTATGATACTGAATTTATTGTAATAAATTCAGTATAATTATTGTGTATACTTTTAATCAGTAAATATATTCTAATTTCAGGGCTGAATATATTTTTTTTTTATGTAAATATTCCGTTCTGATTGTGGATTCCACCCCCCCAACCACCATCCAGCAGGTTAAATGCAGGATCATCCTGTTGGCCCGGCCTTAAATGACCTTACTGGGTGATAGGCTGTTAACAACAATAAATCAAGACACTAGCCTGAAATTCACTATTATTATATACTGGAGTTGGAACTATGTTTAATAATTGTTTAATAATACAAACCATGTACAAAACGTTTCAAACAAGGTTTTATTTATGAGGCTACTTTGCCAACATCTCGTCGATTTATTGTCATGTATACAATGTGACCAAACACGACAAAACTTTCACCGTAAAAATAAAATGTCAAACAAACAAAAAGTATGATTGATTAATGATGAGAGAGTGTGCGAGTGTAGAGATGAGGAGCAACATTAGGTGTGAATCGCGACAATGGGTCTTTTTTCGGCAATGGGTCTTTTCGTGTGCCGGAGGTCCATCTATTGACAAGCTCATCTGTAGGCATTTTTATCACTAACGGTCCATTTGTCTTCATTTGTAGGCGCTAGATTTGATTAAATGATAGACAGATTAGTGTTTCACATCATTCACAACAATTGAAGGGTCGGTGGAAAAAGGGGGCTAATTCCATGGAGTTAGCCCCCTTCCACTGATACCTTCAATTAGAAGCAACGCTGGTTGCAATCCAGCCAATAGACATCTATCCGTGTCCGCGGCCCATCTACATGGTGGTCATGTGTAGACGTTGGTTTGCGTTTCGGCACGACGGTGATTATCTTGACCATAGGTGTGTTTGCTTTGCTGTTCATCTAGGCGTGGTCATCTGTAGGCATTGGCCTTGTGTTTTGGCCGTCCATATATTGACCATCTCACTGGCGGGTAATCTGTCAACCATTTCAATTGTAGGCATTGGCCTTGTGTTTCGGCAGCACGGTGATTATCGTGACCATAGATGTGTTCGCCATCCTTATGTTGACCATCTCACTGGCGGGCAATATGTTGACCATCTCATTTGTAGGCGTTGGCCTTGTGTTTCGGTAGAAATGTGAATCCATCTGGCACAGGCCCCAACAACATCTCACTGCAATACATAGAGAAAACCGGTCACATGTCTTTTGATATCAAGTTCATCAAGCAAGGTTAGGAAACGTGTACGGTAGGGTCATGTGACGCCGTTCGACCAATGAAACGTCAGTTTGAATTTGATGTTCATATCGGGTGAATGCCTGATATGACATTACGCTATCAGTCGGTACATATTCGACCAATACAAAGCTCGTTACCTGATAGACAACATACCAGCATTAATCAATTGATTGAATTAACCAGAGCCAGTCAGCAGGGGCTCACGGATATCCCCGGCATGGGGCAAGTGTATGTAATTGGGTCAGTATGTCATTTAACTAGTTACCCTGAGAAAATAACAAATGGTGAAACAGTCACATCTTTACAACAGTCAGTATTATTTTCCACTATTACAGACGTTTATCTAACGGTACCTGATTTTCACCCAGTCTCCACAACTGGGACTGGCCATGAGGGTTTCGAGGTCATTGCGACCCTGGTAGTACGGGGGTCGCTCGTTGATCCGCTGGGGGACCCGCTCCAGTATGCCCACCGGGATGTACCTGCAACAAGAAATGTCGTTGTTACACCAAGCAAATCCCCTCGCTGGCAGGCTCGAAGTACCTAGGGTGAGGATTGAACACACAACATCCGTATTGAAGTCCAGTGCTATATCCCCTAGGCCACAGCCCTGTGACTGGAGAAATGGCACTTCTGGGTCAGGATCTGCACTGTTCGCCATTCCATCAATGAATAACCCATCATGCTTCTAACAAGTAATATAGATCATTATCGGGCTACATTAGTGTGCTATTTCAGTGCTCCAGATAAGCTGCGTATTTGCGTAAATACCCAATTAAAATTGCTAAAAACCCAATTGAAATCAGAAGTAGCGAGTATTAAAAAGCAATAAAAAATTTGTGGTACCTTTATCATTCTACAGAAAACAATAAACAGACCACAAATACAGCACATTTTTCTTATTTTCCATGAAAACACATGTTGGTATTTCATTAGAATTGTCTCCAAGTAGACAAGTCTAATGAAATGCCAAGACATGTTTTCATTTTGAAGCAAACTATTCAATAATTGCTGTCTGTTGATATGTACATTGTAAACAGCAGTGTGATTTTATTTTACCCAAACAAAATTTTGAAATACCCAACCCAATTGCTTCAGAAATGATGGGAGTGACAATACTCGATTACTAATTCCTTATCTGGAGCCCTGCTATTTGATCAGGAGCGACACTAGTCGCACATCCCATAAGCTACATTTCTCCAGTCACAGCCACATTTATTGAATATAATACCGGGGTTGAACTTTAAATGTTGATGTTAATTACATCAGCTGTAACTACAGAAATAAGGCTTATCGGATCTGTGACCAGCATAGGTCCTGATCAAATAGCATAGCACACTCCGTTAGCCTGATAACAAACTGTGTTGCTTGTTAGAACCATGTTTGTTATTTCATTGATGGAATGGTGAACAGTGCAGATCCTGATCAGATTGCGTATCCACAGGCAGATCTGGATCTACACTGGTCACAAAACCCATAAGCCCCATTTCTCCAGTCACAGCCGGGGCAGGAGGCCTCAATTTCAGGTCTTGTCTGAAATACCTATGGGATGGAAATACTATGGAACCACTTTTTCATACCTGAACACCCAACCTTAGGTATCGAAGTCCACTGCTTAGTGCTATATCCCAAGCCATTCCATTATACATAAACGCATGAAATGGAAGTGGTGTCTTACTGACATCATACAATAAAATCCGTAAGCGTACACGGTAATTCAGAAAAAAAACATACAGAACACCAACATTATTTTTTTCATATTATCAGAAGGTATCTGGCTGATCGTGCTAACCTGTAGAGAAAGGAGAGCCATTCGAGCATGAAGCGCCTCGTGCTCTCCACCCCCTGCTGGTCCGAGCCCCAGTGGTCAAGGCCGAAGTTTGTGAAGTCCTTGAGAATGTTGAATCTCTCGTTGGCGCTGATGTCCCAGTCAAACTGCTCCTTTACCTCGCGGAATATCCACGGCTTGATCAGCGCACCTCTGTAATTGATCGATTGTTTGCAATTACAATATCATCAGTTTGATCAGAGCATTTCTGTGAATGATTGGAGATAGATTAACTGAATCATTCATTGATTGAGGCTTACCATTGAAACTAGAAATGGACGCTTGTCGACAAGCGCATGTGTATCCCCCTCCCCAGTTACACAAGTAGTTTGAAACAAGAGGGCCATGATGGCCCTAATTCGCTCACCTGACTCCATGAACACCAGAAGAGAATGTGACATTGAGTTCATGTGTTTTAAAAAAAATTGTGCTATTTTTAGATGGCGGTCATCTTGGATTAAGCAATGACTCTCAGTTTACCAAATCTGAAAATGCTTCACCCAAGGATCTTAACTTACTATGAAGTTTGGCCATCATCGGCCATGTGGTTTCTGAGAAAAAGACGTTCAAAATCTCGAATAAATGACCTTTTGGCGGCCATCATGGATGACATAATCATCCGATCCCGACAAATATTGCACCAGAGCAATCGTCTCATCGATACCTTCAATTTGATATACGACATTAGCATATTCGGTCAAAAATAAAATTTGACCCCACGGGCCACGCCCATTTTTGACCCTGGGGTCACCATTTTCACAAATTTGAAAGAGCATTGTATATCAATCATTCCTACCAAGTTTCATCGAAATCCGGCCGGCGGTTCATGAGAAGATTTAAGAATTTGTGCTATTTTTAGATGGCGGCCATCTTGGATTAGCGACAACCTCCATTTGAACAAATCTGAAAAGGCTTCACCCATGGACCAGAACTTTGAAGTTTGGCCACCATGGGCCAAGCGGTTCATGTGAAGAAGAATTTTGAAATCTCTAACAAAAGAACAACCTTTTGACCTTTCGGCAGCCATCTTGGATGACATAACCATCCGATTTCGACAAAAAATGCACCAGAGTGATTGATACATTCAATTTGATATATAACATGACCATATTCGGTCAAAAATAAAATTTGACCCAACGGGCCACGCCCATTTTTCACCCCGGGATAACCATTTTAACAACTTTGAAAGAGCATTGTACATCGATCATTCCTACCAAGTTTCGTCGAAATCCAGCTAGCGGTTCATGAGAAGATTTTTTAAGAATTTATGCTATTTTTAGACAGCTGCCATCTTGGATTAGCGATGACCTCCATTTTAACAAATCTGAAAAGGCTTCACCCATGGACCATAACTCTTACGTTTGGCTACCATGGGCCAAGCGGTTCATGTGAAGAAGAATTTTGAAATCTCTAATAAAATAACGACCTTTTGACCTTTCGGTAGCCATCTTGGATGACCTAACCATCCGATTTCGACAAAAAATGCACCAGAGTGATCGCCTCGTTGATACCTTCAATTTGATATATGACAAGACCATATTCGGTCAAAAATAAAATTTGACCCAATTTGACACCACGGGCCACACCCATTTTTGACCCCGGGGTCACCATTTTAACAACTTTGAAAGAGCATTGTACATCGATCATTCCTAGCAAGTTTCGTCGAAATCCAGCTAGCGGTTCATGAGAAGAAGATTTTTTAAGAATTTATGATATTTTTAGACGGCGGCCATCTTGGATTAGCGATGACCTCCATTTTAACAAATCTGAAAAGGCTTCACCCATGGACCATAACTCTTAAGTTAGGCTACCATGGGCCAAGCGGTTCATGTGAAGAAGAATTTTGAAATCTCTAATAAAAGAACGACTTTTTGACCTTTCGGCGGCCATTTTGGATGACCTAACCATCCGAAAAATGCACCAGAGTGATCGCCTCGTTGATACCTTCAATTTGATATATGATAAGACCATATTCGGTCAAAAATAAAATTTGACCCCAATTTGACCCCACGGGCCACGCCCATTTTTGACCCCAGGGTCACCATTTTAACAACTTTGAAAGAGCATTGTACATTGATCAGTCCTACCAAGTTTTGTCGAAATCCGGTCGGCGGTTCTTGAGAAGAAGATTTTTTAAGAATTTGTGTTATTTTTAGACGGCGGCCATCTTGGATTACGTAATGATGTAATTTTAACAATTTTGTAATCTCCCTACCTAAGGACCATGACCATGAAGTTTGGTGACTATAGGCCCAATGGTTACTGAGAAGACGTTTGAAAATGTTCACGGACGACGACGACGACGACGGACACATTGCAGTAACAATAGCTCACATAAGCTTCGCTCAGGTGAGCTAAAAAGGGTGTTCGAGTTATGCTCCGGAGACAAAATCAGTGACGGAAAAAACAAAGGGAGATAACTAAAAAATTAGTGATGCAAGAGTTGTCATTCTTGCGTGACACACCTTTAGGGTTGTGGTCTATGCATGTGTGAAGTTTCATGAAAATATTCCAAAGGGTGTTCGAGTTATGCTCCAGACACGAAATCAGTGCACGAAACAACAAAGGGAGCTAACTAAGAAATTAACGATGCAAGAGTTGTCATTCTTACGTGCGACACACCTTTGGGTCGTCTTCTATGCATGTGTGAAGTTTAATAACTAGAAAATGTGTTCATAGAACACGGATGTCCCACATATCGCTTTGATAATAAATGAGGCCAAATTCCAAGTCAAAATTTTCATTTACCTGAGAGTTAAAGTTTTTGAAGCACCAAGTATGTGACCTTGACCCTGGGCTTGGCGGGGGCAGGACAAACGTGGATTTGGCACAGGGCGGTAGAGGACCATTAGAGCAATGCATATATGAAATATGAAGCTGATCCGTGAAAGAAAACAGAAATTATAAGATATTTACCCGAGCGTTAAAGTTTTTGAAGCACCAAGTATGTAACCTTGACCCTGGGCTTGGCGGGGGCAGGACGAATGTGGATTTGGCACAGGGCTGTAGAGGACCATTAGAGCAATGTGTATATGAAATATGAAGCTGATCCGTGAAAGAAAACAGAAATTATAAGATATTTACCCGAGCGTTAAAGTTTTTGAAGCACCAAGTATGTAACCTTGACCCTGGGCTTGGCGGGGGGCAGGACGAATGTGGATTTGGCACAGGGCGGTAGAGGACCATTAGAGCAATGTGTATATGAAATATGAAGCTGATCCGTGAAAGAAAACAGAAATTATAAGATATTAACCCGAGCGTTAAAGTGTTTGAAGCACCAAGTATGTGACCTTGACCCTGGGCTTGCCGGGGGCAGGACGAACGTGGATTTGGCACAGGGCGGTAGTGAACCATCAGAGCAATGTGTATATGAAATATGAAGCAGATCAGTCGAAGGATGAAGAAATTATGAGACATTTACCCGAGTGTTAGTTTTGTGACGGACGGACGGACGGGAGGACGGGACGCACGTTCCTACGAATGAATACTTGTTGGGTTTTTACTGTATGAAAATACCCAACAAGAGTATCGTATATGAAATATGAAGCTGATCCGTGAAAGAAAACAGAAATTATAAGATATTTACCCGAGCGTTAAAGTTTTTGAAGCACCAAGTATGTAACCTTGACCCTGGGCTTGGCGGGGGCAGGACGAATGTGGATTTGGCACAGGGCTGTAGAGGACCATTAGAGCAATGTGTATATGAAATATGAAGCTGATCCGTGAAAGAAAACAGAAATTATAAGATATTAACCCGAGCGTTAAAGTGTTTGAAGCACCAAGTATGTGACCTTGACCCTGGGCTTGCCGGGGGCAGGACGAACGTGGATTTGGCACAGGGCGGTAGTGAACCATCAGAGCAATGTGTATATGAAATATGAAGCAGATCAGTCGAAGGATGAAGAAATTATGAGACATTTACCCGAGTGTTAAAGTTTTGTGACGGACGGACGGACGGGAGGACGGGACGCACGTTCCTACGAATGAATACTTGTTGGGTTTTTACTATCCTAACACTACTAACACTATCCTAAACCTACCCAATAAGATCCCTGTACGCTTACAACAAGTACCCATTCGTGTGTGCGGAAGGACGGACGGACGGACGGACGGACGGACGGACGAGGGTAACACTAAATGCCCTCTCCACTATCGTGGTGGGGCATAAAAATATTCCAAAGGGTGTTCGAGTTATGCTCTGGATACAAAATCAGAGCACGAAACAACAAAGGGAGATAAGTAAACAAGAATTCCGCGGAATCAGATGCCTCGCCTTGTCCCGCCTTGACCTCGAGCCTGGGCCCGAAAGCAATTTTCACTGGCCCGAACATATTATACAACTAGAAATGGACGCTTGTCGACAAGCGCATGTGTATCCCCCTCCCCAGATACACAAGTAGTTTGAAAAAAGGGTGATCGAGTTATGCTCCGGAGACAAAATCGGTGACGGACAAAGGGAGATAACTAAACAATTAGTGATGCAAGAGTTGTCATTCTTGCGCGACACACCTTTAGGGTCTATGCATGTGTGAAGCTACTGGAGCGCAGAATTATTTGTTAATAGTCCTATATTTATGTACATATATCTGCACAGGTGCACATAATGCCACAATATTTTCAACACAGTTGACGGAAATGTAATATAGAATGTAAATAAAAATAATAATGCTTGCTACTGGAGCCCAGAATTTTTTTTTAATAGTCCTATATTTATCTACATATATCTGCACAGGTCCACATAATGCCACAATATTTTCAACACAGTTTACGGAAATGTAATATAATCATTTACCTGTATAAATTACCTGTAAGTGGTCAGTGGTCAGTTGCACATGCTAGCACATGCACAGGTGAATAGTCTGTATATAGCACTTACGACCTTATGCTACTAGACAAAAATTGAAAAATAATTTGAAAAAAAAAATGAAAAAAAAAAAAATGAAAAAAAAAATAATAAAAAAATAAAGAAAAAAAAAATGAAAAAAAAAAAATGAAAAAAAAATAAAAAAATGGAAAAAAAAAGTTTAAAAATAATAATGCTTGCTACTGGAGCCCAGATTTGTTTTTAATAGTCCTATATTTATCTACATATATCTGCACAGGTCCACATAATGCCACAATATTTTCAACACAGTACCCAATGTAGTAATTTACCTGTATAAATTACCTGTGGTCAGCAGTGGTCAAGCACTGGACATTTGCACATGCAAGCCCATGCTAGCACATGGTTCTCCCAGTCTCTATTGTTCTCTCTACAGGTAAGGTGTACAGAGCACACGAGAAAAGGTGTACAGAGAAGACGAGAAAACGGGTCTTCATGCATTATTGTCCAGTTTGTAGAGTGCGCAAAACAAAAAAGGGAGATAACTCAAAAATTAGCTACGCAAGAGTTGTCATTCTTGTGTGCGACACACCTCCGGGTCGTGGTCTATGCATGTGTGAAGTTTCATGAAAATATTCCAAAGGGTGGTCGAGTTATGCTCCGGACAGGAAATCAGTGCGCGAAAACAAAAAAGGGAGAGAACTAAAAAAAATAGCTATGCAAGAGTTGTCATTCTTGTGCACGACACACCTTCGGGTCGTGGTCTATGCATGTGTGAAGTTTCATAAAAATATTCCAAAGGGTGGTCGAGTTATGGTCAATCAGTGCGCGAAACAAAAAAGGGAGATAACTCAAAAATTAGCTATGCAAGATTTGTCATTCTTGTGCGCGACACACCTTTGGGTCGTGGTCTATGCATGTGTGAAGTTTCATGAAAATATTCCAAAGGGTGGTGGAGTTATGCTCCGGACACGAAATCAGTCCGAGAAACAAAAAAGGGAGATAACTAAAAAATTAGCTATGCAAGAGTTGTCATTCTTGTGCGCGACACACCTTCGGGTCGTGGTCTATGCATGTGTGAAGTTTCATGAAAATATTCCAAAGGGTGTTCGAGTTATGCTCCGGACAAGAAGTGTCTGCGGCGGACGCGGACGCGGCGCGCTGTCAAATCCATAGTATCCCCCGACGGAGTCCGGGGGATACAATTATTGACTAGCGAGCCATAGAATATCGGATTATATTCTATGGCTCACTAGTCAATAATTGTTTTATTATATGATAATAGTCTGTATATAGCACTTACGACCTTATGCTACTAGACAAAAATTGAAAAAGAATTTGAAAAAAAAAATGATTTTTTTTTTAAAAAAATTAAAAATAATAATGCTTGCTACTGGAGCCCAGAATTTTTTTTAATAGTCCTATATTTATCTACATATATGCACAGGTCCACATAATGCCACAATATTTTCAACACAGTTTACGGAAATGTAATATACAAAAAAAAAAATAATAATAATGCTCGCTACTGGAGCCCAGAATTTTTGTTAATAGTTACGGAAATGTAATAATGTACCTGTATAAATTACCTGTAATAAGTTAGTGGTCAGTTAAAAAATTGAAAAAGAATGGAAAAAAAAAATGGAAAAAAAAAAATTAAATTTAAAAAAAATAAAAGAATAATGACCAGAATGTTTTTTAATAGTCCTATATTTATCTACATATCATATATATACAGGTCCACATATTGCCACAATATATTCAACACAGTTTACGGAAATGTAATATAATCATTTACCTGTATAAATTACCTGTAAGTGGTCAGTGGTCAGTTGCACATGCTAGCACATGCTAGCACATGCACAGGTGAATAGTCTGTATATAGCACTTACGACCTTATGCTACTAGACAAAAATTGAAAAATAATTTGAAAAAAAAAAAGAAAAGAAAAAAAAAAAAAAAAAAAAATGAAAAAAAAAAATGGAAAAAAAAAAGAATGAAAAAAAAAATGGAAAAAAAAAAAAAGAAAAAAAAAAAAAAAGTTTAAAAATAATAATGCTTGCTACTGGAGCCCAGATTTTTGTTTAATAGTCCTATATTTATCTACATATATCTGCACAGGTCCACATATGCCACAATATTTTCAACACAGTACCCAATGTAGTAATTTACCTGTAAAAATTACCTGTGGTCAGCAGTGGTCAAGCACTGGACATTTGCACATGCAAGCCCATGCTAGCACATGGTTCTCCCAGTCTCTATTGTTCTCTCTACAGGTAAGGTGTACAGAGCACACGAGAAAAGGTGTACAGAGAAGACGAGAAAACGGGTCTTCATGCATTATTGTCCAGTTTGTAGAGTGCGCAAAACAAAAAAGGGAGATAACTCAAAAATTAGCTATGCAAGAGTTGTCATTCTTGTGCGCGACACACCTCCGGGTCGTGGTCTATGCATGTGTGAAGTTTCATGAAAATATTCCAAAGGGTGGTCGAGTTATGCTCCGGACAGGAAATCAGTGCGCGAAAACAAAAAAGGGAGATAACTAAAAAATTATCTATGCAAGAGTTGTCATTCTTGTGCACGACACACCTTCGGTTCATGGTCTAATTGAATGTGTTAAGTTTCATAAAAATATTCCAAAGGGTGGTCGAGTTATGGTCAATCAGTGCGCGAAACAAAAAAGGGAGATAACTAAAAAATTAGCTATGCAAGAGTTGTCATTCTTGTGCGCGACACACCTTCGGGTCATGGTCTATGCATGTGTGAAGTTTCATGAAAATATTCCAAAGGGTAGTGGAGTTATGCTCCGGACAAGAAGTGTCTGCGGCGGACGCGGCGGACGCGGCGCGCTGTCAAATCCATAGTATCCCCCGACGGAGTCCGGGGGATACAATTATAATATCCATCGCTTGATCAGGACACCTCTGCAATAAATGAATTGGTTGATTGATTAATTGGTTGATTGATTAATTGGTTTGGTTGATTGATTAATTGGTTTGGTTGATTGATTAATTGGTTGATTGACTGATTATTTGACGATTAGTATTGAAATTAAAATATTCAAGATTTCATAGATTGAGGTTCAGCATTGAAATTACAATATCCACAGTGGGTGGCAGGTGGGAGTATGTGATGGGTAATTTAACAATCGGATTCATCGTACCGGAATCCTGAACGGAGATCTGGTTTGGCCCTCAGGTATGTCTTACATTCTTATATGTGACATTTGAATCTGGTTATACCCCTTATGTGAGTTACGATTATTGCTAATCCTATTACTTTTAGGGGAAGGGGCCAAGTGACTGGTGTGGTATGAACCTGACACCAGGTCGGGGCTATTCTAATTTCAGGGTGTAATTTCTCCATGTAAAGATGTAAATAGTCTGTTCTGATTTTGGGATTTTCCCCCCAGTGCAGCAGGTTAAATACTGGATTGAATCCGTTGGCCCGGCCTTACATGACCTTAACTGTTGATAGGCCGTTAAACACCAATAAACAAACAAAAAAACAATGTCCTCAGCTTGATCAGAGAATTTCATTTAGTGATATATTTACTGATTAACCCTTTCACCCCTAAGTCACTTGAACGGATTTTGATCAATTTTGCAACCAATCCAATCATCACAACATGATTTTCAGACTAGTCCATTTATGAAAACGAGGGTGTTTTTTTTTTCTGTAAATATTTTTTTAAATTAATTGCAAAAAGTGCAGATCCTGATGAGACGGCTCGTCACGAGCCGGCTCACCTGGATCTACACTGTTGGCCAATACCACTATACAGGCCTATGGTGTTGAAAGGGTTAAGCCTTGAAATTATGATATACATGGCTGGGTCAGAATTCATAAGTATTGAATTGATTATTTTCTGAATGAGGTTCAGCATCAAAATTAAAATATCGATGACTTATCAGCGCTCCTCTAGAATTCATTGATTGGATGGTGTCCAGTTTAGTTTGTTTGTTTATTGGTGTTTAACGGCCTAACAACAGCTAAGGTCATGTAAGGCCGGGCAAATGGTTTTGATCCCATTTTCAACCTGCTGCATTGGCGGGGGAAAATCCCAAAATCAGAACGGAATATTGACATCCGAGAAAAAATATATTCACCCCTGAAATTAGAATAACCTGACCTGGTGCCAGGTCCATACCACACCAAAGTCACTTGGCCCCTTCCCCTAAAATAGGATTACGAATATAATCGTAATACTCCCATAAGGGACATAACCAGATTCAACTGCCGCATACAAAATGCCAAAGACGTGTGTGAGGGCCAAACCAGGTCTCCAGTCAGAATTCCGGTAAGGATGAACCCCGATTGTTAAATTACCCGTCACATGCTCCCATCTGCCACCCACTGTCCAGTTTAGAGGGCCACTGTAAGTCAGCTATATCATCACGGTAAGACATGTTTGTGTGCTTTTCAATCATTAACAGCCACTATATTTGGAGGTAAACAACAAAATTAGAAGCATCTAAACCAAGCATACCATGTATCTGGGTGTTTGGTTTAGAGAAAGTCTACTGTAATTCAGGTACATGTATATATGAACACTGCCAGACATGTTTATGCCCTCTTCAATAATTAACCCTTAGAACGCGGGAAACAAAAATTGTCGTCTGCATTTTCTTTAGATTTTATCTTATATCTCGATAAAACATGATTTGACAGCACTTTAGAATCATTTCCACTGGAAATGATTCTAAAGCACTGTCAAAACATGTTTTTGATGAGAAAATGGACAATAGAACACAAACAGCAGACGGCAACATAAAATTCATTAGTGTAAGGATTAACATGGTGATAAACAACATTGAAGCCCATGTGACTGTTTTCTGGGTGGCCAGTTTATGTCCTACTGAACTACAAGTACCTTGCCAACATCAGCCCGCTGATACCAGTTAATTCTCGCCTCTCGTTGGCCTCTCTGAATGACATCACGTCTCCGTTACCTGCAGTTGACCACAGTGGCCGCAAATAGTTAATTGTGGCAGTGACTGGAGAAATGGGGCTTATGAGACCAGTGTAGCTCCTGATCAAGTAGCACATTTCTGTAGCCTGATAACAATTTGAATTGCTTGTTAGAAGCATGGTAGGTGTTTCATTGATGGAATGGTGAACAGTGCAGATCCTGATCAGACTGCGGATGCACAGGCTGATCTGGATCTACACTGGTCGCCAACCCATAAGCCTCATTTCTCCAGTCACAATTGACTGAATTAAATAATTGATTGACTGATTGAGGTTTTACGTCTGTTCAATTGGAAGGGCATACATAGATGGGAGTGACTGAATAGCATTTGCCAGCCATATGCTCAAAGGAAACTAGAGCAATTGAGCAGAGGCTCACGGATACCCCCCGGCCGCCGCATGGACTGACAAATAAAAACTGTAACACAAATCTTTCGGACAGACGGATGGACGGACGTATGAACAGACGGAATGACGAAAACCATATACACCTCGACATACTTCAAATGCTGCGGGTACAAGTAATTAGTAAAATACATCCAGGTTTTGGAAGGGTGAGAAGGCTTTTATTTTTCAATTGTTATTGAAACAGGTGTATGTTTGTTTGTTTGTTTATTGGTGTTTAACGGCCTATCAACAGCTCAGGTCATGTAAGGCTTCGATACCGTTTTAACCTGCTGTATTGGGGAGAAAATCCCAAAATCAGAAAAAATATATATTCAGCCCTGAAATTAGAATAACCTGACCTGGAACCAGGTCCATACCACACCAAAGTCACTTGGCCCCTTCCACTAAAATAGGATTTTGAATAATCGTAATATTCACATATAACCAGATTCAACTCTCACATACAAAATGCCTAAGACGTATGTGAGGGCCAAACCAGGTCTCTAAATCGGAATTCTGGTAAGGATGAACCCCGATCGTTAAATTACCCATCACATGCTCCCACCTGCCACCTACTGGTGTAAAAAAGACAAATTATACTATATTTTTTTAACAAATCCACAAAGATATTGGTTGTTGAGAAATTAAATATTGAAATGTAAAGGTAAACCAGGGTCTGTGATTACAAAACTTTCCGAGTACGTTTTCGAAATTTCTATTAAAAATGCGGCAATTTGATTGGCTGATATGGAGCGTAGAATGTAGCGGTTTAGTTACCATAGAGCAGCATCGGGGCAGCGTACTGGGCACAGTCCTGAATGTAGTCCCAGTTGGCCGTCTTCGTGTAGCGCTGTACACGTGTCCGTCCGTGAATCTGTGTTAATAATAGAGAATACCAGGCTAATGTCTTTTGATATAAAGTTTATCAGGCGAGGCTAGAAAAGGCATAGGTATTCCGAGGCTTGATGATGAATTCTTACCGTTTCCGAGATGAGGAGGTGGTAAACTTGATATATAGGGAATACCAGGCTAGTGTCTTTTGATATAAAGTTTATTAGTCGAGGCTAGAAAACGCGTAGGAATTCCGAGGCTTGGTGAGGAATTCCTACCGTTTCCGAGCTGAGGAGGTGGTAAACTTGATATATAGGGAATATCAAGTTTGATCAGGCGAGGCAAGTAAACCATGTAGGAATTCAGTTCCCATGCCAAGCCTGATAAACTTGATACCACAAGACACTAGCATGGTACTCTATTTATCAGGTAACGTTTTATGCTAAATATGATAATAAATATATCAATGTTTTCATTGACTTGTTTATGTTGCATTATTACAGACATCATGTGTCCTTCCGTGAAGCCGGTTTAAGATGATATTTGATTTATTTCTAAACCAAGTCATTATAACGACAGTGTCTCATGACCGCGGGACAATTTCAATGTAAAACCTCCTCTGTGCACACCATAGGCACAACTCTGCATCCTCTCATTTTACACAATTACCGTAACCATGGAAACTCCCCAGTCGCGTAGCTTGGGTACGAGTGTGTGTGCGATGTTTTTGTCCGTGTAGATCCCGGTACGCATCTTCACGGTGAGTGGTACGTCCAGGACGGACGTCATCCCCTTCACAATCTTCTCAAACTTGGACACCTTGCCCATCAATGCACTACCCTCACCCTGTAGCAAAGACATAGAGGATCTTACATAGAGAACACCATGACCCGGTTGCTCAAAGCTTCTGTTACCTTAACAGACTGTTAAGGATTTTTAACAGTCTGTTAAGCAAACAGAGGTTTTGAGCAACCGGGCCCAGGCTAGTGTCTTTTTATATCAAGTTTAACAGGCGAGGCTAGGAAACACATAGGAATTCCTACCATTTCCGAGCCGAGCCCGATAAACTTGATATCGACAGACACTAACCTGGTATTCTATTTATCATGTAGCATTTTATGCTACGTATTATTTGATGGTGAAATATAAAATAGATTTTGCCGAAAAGAATTCGGACTTGTGTACGTTGCGTCATTACACCGACGTCATTCAGTAACGTCATGTGACGCCATTCAAAGAAAGAAACATCAGTTTTCAATTCGTTGGAATCTGGATATTCGTATCAAGTCAATGCCTGATACGACATCATGTTATCATAATCAGTCAGTACGTACTGGGCCAATACAAAGCTTGTTACCCGATAAATCAGTGATGTAAGTCACTATGAGGAGGACGTGTGCATCTGTATTCAGTCGGTAGAGCGATGTTAGGTTAACCAGAGTTTCCGGGTTTGTGTCTCTAGTTGAGTGCCAAATGTAACAGGGCAAGAAAAATGTGCCCCTGGCCATGGGACTCGAACTTGGGACCTCTGGTCCAATGTTTGACTGAACTAATTGGGTATGAATACACACTTCCTCCCCATTGTGACATACATATCAACCTAGACGATGTTTATTAAACGAGTTTAATAAATACCACAGTCAGTCGTCACAAATGATACTGTAAACCAACTAAATTTCACGGCTACTAAATTTCGCGATTTTCGAACCTGGCCATATTCGCGACGATTATCGTTCGCGGTATGACGACGTGTGCTATTAACTTTCGCGACCAAGTTTGGAAATAATGTTTTCATGGCCATTTTGACCCGGAAACAGAACTGCTGAATCAATTTTGTCCTTTGATAAACACGTCCGCAAACCAACTCCAAATAGTGCACAAGTTTGTCGCCGAACTAAACGGTATACACTGTACATTGGGCTGACTGTACATTGGGCTGTGAGATATGTTCTCTTTGGGTATATAAATGGCCTAGTACTGATTCGCATTGTCCGCTGATGTGGTAATCAATATTTTGTTGAGTGAATTTCGAACATTGTAAACCATTACGATAATCCACAAATTGGTCTTCTAGACTTCCCACTGATGCAATAAGCCGTGATTTGTCAGGCGGTCCCATTCAGAAAACACGGGCTGTGGTGTATGGGCGAATGACGTCAGCAATTGTGTGTATTAATCTTTGAAGTATCAGTATGACTAAGTGCCCACTGCGTGTACTTTACACTTGCTTCAAATGACACCGTGGCATCTCTTTGAACTCGACAACACAACAAGCTGACTTGTCACAGGCGTGTCACTTTAGACCAATCAGAGTCGGTTAAACAATAGAAGATAATGGTGTTGTAAATTTATCCCAAGCTGTTTTGTACAAGTTTTCAAACTGTTCATATATTATAGAATTATAGTACCGGTATATGTCTACTGGAACACACGACGCAGAACACGTATCAATATAGTTCATTCAAAACAACCAGGATTAACTAGTGTCACCAAATGATACCGAGATATATGGGAAAGGTAAATATAATTAAAAAGAGGTCAGACATCTATTAGCAAAATATTTTTAACAATCTTATGCTAGGGAATGTGGAAATATTCGCGGAGATTTACATTCACGATTTTCAATCACTCGCGAAGAACGCGAAGGTATCTCGCGCGCGAATATTAGTTGGTTTACAGTATATATTTTTGAATAAGAATATATTTGTTGAATAAGCAAAGAATCAAACTGAAGTCCATGTCTCTGTGATCTATGTAGCAGTGCAAGAAGAAACAAGGGCATCGTTATAACTAAGCTAATCCCCCTAAAACGCATTTGCCTTACAAAGCCTTACAAACAAGATGAACATCCTCAGTGACCTCGACCTTGGACGGTCTGACGTGGGTCATACGCAAAACAAAGCACCATCCTTAGACATATTGTGGCAAAATCGGTTCACGATTTATTGATAAAAAAATAAACGGTGTTACTAACGTACGCATGTAATCACATACATACATGGACTAACGCTATATCCCCTCCTGCTTATCGGTGAGGGAATAATTATCACATTTGTGGCAGTGACTGGAAAAATGGTTTTGTCGGGTAACCATGGCGACAAGACTACCTTGTTGAAGATGAGGTCGATGGGGCAGCCACAGTTGATGTCCACAAAATCCACGTCCATGTGGTCATTGATGAGCTGGGCACACCGTGTCATCGAGTCGGGATACGCGCCACATAGCTGAAAATAAACAAATTGTTTGATGGACAGGGGTTTTATGACTGTTTAACAAAAAGGTCATATGTGGCTGTGACTGGAGAAATGGGGCTTATGGATTCTGTGACCAGTGTAGATCCAGATCAGCCTGTGCATCCGCAGTCTGATCAGCATCTGCTCTGTTCGCCATTCCATTAATGAAACACCAGACACGATTCAAACAAGCAAGTATGATTGCAGCATAGAGGGAAAGTCTTTTGACAGTGCTAACTGCTGTTTAGAGATTAGAGTCAAAACTAGGTGGAATTTATAGGGATGGCACTGTAAAAGATTTTTTTACTTTTACTGTATGTGAGACTTCATCAACTTCATTTTGTATGGGAATATAAAGACTATACATTGTTACATTTCTCGCAACTACCACCATGTGTACATGTATATATCCTCGGATAACCTACGCATTAGTTGCAAAAATGTAACACTGGTTCGTACTTTGTATGGCAGGCAGTATAAAGCAGATTTACATTTCCCCACATGTTCTCAAAATAGCGATGAAAAAGCAGTTATGTTTCCTGCTACAACCACATACATACCTGGACCCCGAATATATCCTCAGACTCGTGCCGTTTACACAGCGCCCACTCGGATGACTGGCCCTGCAGCAGGTTGGTGCACATCGCCATTTCTCCACACGTGATGTCAGCGCCGAACGTCTTACAGATACGCCGGAATGGCAGGTTGCCCACCTGTTGGTAACAAGCTTTATTATTTATTTAATTAATAGTGTTCATCAGCCTGTCAACAGCTAAGGTAATTTTAGCCTGGGTTAACAGGGTCAAATCCCATATTTCACTTGCTGTGATGGGGGAGTGGGGGGTGAATAAACTGAATATTTACGGACAAAAATATAAATTCAGCCCTGCAAATAGAATGGAACAAGCTTTATCATATGATTTATCACCCTATGTAACCCTATATGAAATTTATTCAGGACAATCAAAGGTAAGTTTCAAAGCTCTGTCTCAGGAATTGTTGAGGTAAGCAGTACAAGATACAATATACAGTGGAACCTCTCTAAGCCAGACACACCGAGACCTCCCCAGGGTGTTCGGCTTAGAGAGGTTTCATTGTAAAACAGACAGATGACTACTTCAAGACACGCGTGGGTGTTTTGTGATCATGATCATGTAATGAAGGCAAATTGCGACGAAACATATATTAAGCACAACTAAGTTTTCTCTGTGTCCGGTTTTGAGAGGTTCTCTACTTACAGTTGTCAGAGGAGCAAGGTAGAGCTTGTTGGCAAAGTCCACCTGAAAAACGTTAACAATCAAAGGATGGAACAAATACCATAATTGTTTCGTCTTATTGTTCACTGTGTAATGGACATTCTACAGTTTATGTCATTTAACCCTTAGACTGCGGGAAACGTAAATTGTCGTCTGCTGTTGTTTTATATTGTGTCTTCTTTCTCAATAAAAACATGATTCGGCAGCACTTAAGAATCATTTCCATTGGAATATACTCAGCCAGAGAAGGTGAGTCACCAGAGTCATGGTCACACAAATGCTTCTGGGTGGATAGCTATCAAAGTGAGGAAGCGAGGAAGCTATTGGTGAAGTTTGGTAATGGTCCGACTAACGGATCAAGAGATATTGAACATTTGGACCTACATCAAAAATTATTGACACAAAATTCAAGGTCACTACGGCGACGGTCAAGTCACCGGAATGACACTGGATGTATAGCTATCAATGTGAGAAAGCAATTTATGAAATTTGGTAATGATATGACACACAGATCAAGAGATATTCAACATTTGAACGTACATGTACGTCCAAAATTGTTGATACCAAGGTGAAGGTCACCATGGTCAAGCAGCCGACTGCACTGGTAGAAATCCTCAATGTGAAGAAGCTATTGATGAAGTTTTGAGATGATCCGACTAACGGATAGAGATATTCAACATTTGGATGTACGTCCAAAATTATTGACATGAATGTCAAGGTTACCATGATCACAGTCACCCAACTGACACACTGGGTGGACAGCCATCACTGTGGGGAAGCTCTATCGATGAAGTTTGGTAAAGGATCTGACTATTGGATCAGGAGGTATTCAACATTTAGACCTTATGTACAAAATTATTGACACAACGGTTAAAGTCACCAAGGTGAAGGTGAAGGTGACCCGAACGACAGTGGTTGGATAGCCATCAATGTGAGAAGACTATTGATGAAATTTGGTAATGATCCAACTAACGGATCAAGAGATACGGGAAATTTGGCTACGTCCAGAATTTGCGTCCCACAAAGGTTAAGATCACCAAAGTGAAGGTCAAGGTCATCCGAATGACACTGGATGGATAGCTATCAATGTGAGGAAGCTATGATGAAGTTTGGTAATGATACGACAAACGGATCAAGAGATATGGGAAATTTTGCTACATCCAAAACTTACGTCCCAAACTGTTGGCATACCGACACCCGAATTGTGACCGCTATGTCGTGGGTGAGACAATTAGCATGGAACAGTCAATTTCAGATATTCAAGAGCAAAAAGGTTAATTAACCTTTTTCTTTTCTTGGGGTCTCAAAGCAATAATGCCCTCCTCTTCCAGCAGCCCAGGCTTCTGTGCCCCGAATCCTTCACCCCCTTCCACATTGCTACCTTCATTTGTAGTTGCCATTGACACCTTTTGTAATGTGTCACTTGAGACAGTTTCTTTTTCAGATCGTACAATATCGATATTGGAGTCAGTAAGTTCATCTGTATTTGACTTGTGTTGTACAGCAATATCAATGTTAAGTTTGTCTACATTCAACCCACTTGCTTCAACCTTCAATGTTGTGTTTGTATCTACACTATCTGTTGTCATAGAGCTTACACTTTCAGTATCTTTCAGATTAATAGTGTCCCCTTTGTGATCTACCCCAGTGTCAACAAGACCTTCAGTAATCTTTACTTCAGTATTACCAGCGCCTAGAGAACCACTCCCACCTTCAGTTTTATTACAAACAGCAGTTGTGTCTTTATCCGATGCTTGTACATTTTTCCCGTGGCCAGGCATTTTCTCTCTGTTTTTATCCTTCATTTTCCTGGCATATGAATTGTCCTCCGGGCATACTTCATTGACAATTTTATCCGCTTTGCTGAAATCATATTTACGTTTCCATAGCAGAAACTGCGTATCCTTCGTTAGAACATTTTTCACAATGTCTTTCCTATTCTTCATTTCATCATGTTTGTCCATCACAATATTGTTATTGCTCTCCGATAAATGTTGTCCGCCGAATCTACATGACAATCCGTATGGACACTTCCCATAAGTTTCAAACAAATAGCAGACGTCACCTATATCTTTTGGCTTAGTTGCCATGATCTTTTCTTTATCGTGACTATACTTGCATCGTTCTCCGAAGGTGCATGTTTCCTCTTTGAGATAATACGGGCAAATCTTGTCCGAAGGATCTTCTCGTTTACCCTTTGGCCGTTTCTTGTTTCTACCGGCAAGCTTCATTCGCTTTGATGGAGGATAACCATCGTTACCTGTAGTGGTACAACAGTGATGGTTTAAAATTGAAACTTGATCAATTTGATTTTATTATAGACCATTAGACCTGATTATTAATTTGATTGGGAATTTGTGAGCAATATATACATTTTGTAGTAAATTCAATGATATATTTAGATATTCTTAACTTTAACAAAAAAAAAACAACACAATAGCTCTTGCTGGTGTTATTTTCTCTTTTTGTTTGATTAACTAACAAAAAACTTTAACAACTAGAAATGTGGCCTGTCGGCACACGAATGCCCCCGCTGGCAGCCAAAGAAAACGAGGCATATTTGATTATAAGCCATTTACCCGAGCGTTAAGGTTTCGAACGCACCAAGTCTGTGACCTTGACCCTGGGCTTAGCGGGGGTGGGACGAATGTGGATTTGTCACAGGGCGGTAGAGGACCATTGGAGCAATGCGTGTGTGAAATGTGAAGCAGATCCGAGCAAGGAAACATAAATTATAAGCCATTTACCCAGCGTTAAGGTTTCGAAAGCACCAAGTCTGTGACCTTGACCCTGGGCTTAGCGGGGGCGGCACGAATGTGGATTTGTCACAGGGCGGTAGAGGACCATTGGAGCAATGCGTGTGTGAAATGTGAAGCAGATCCGAGCAAGGAAACAGAAATTATAAGCCATTTACCCAGCGTTAAGGTTTCGAAAGCACCAAGTCTGTGACCTTGACTCTGGCCTTAGCGGGGGCGGGACGAATGTTGATTTTTCACAGGGCGGTAGAGGACCATTGGAGCAATGCGTGTGTGAAATGTGAAGCAGATCCGAGCAAGGAAACAGAAATTATAAGCCATTTACCCAGCGTTAAGGTTTCGAACGCACCAAGTCTGTGACCTTGACCCTGGGCTTAGCGGGGGCGGGACAAATGTGGATTTGTCACAGGGCGGTAGAGGACCATTGGAGCAATGCGTGTGTGAAATGTGAAGCAGATCCGAGCAAGGAAACAGAAATTATAAGCCATATACCCAGCGTTAAGGTTTCGAAAGCACCAAGTCTGTGACCTTGACCCTGGCTTAGCGGGGGCGGGACGAATGTGGATTTGTCACAGGGCGGTAGAGGACCATTGGAGCAATGCGTGTGTGAAATGTGAAGCAGATCCGAGCAAGGAAACAGAAATTACTAGAAATGTGGCCTGTCGGCACACGAATGCCCCCGCTGGCAGCCAAAGAAAAGAAGGCATATTTGAATGTGGATTTGTCACAGGTTGGCAGAGGACCATTGGAGTAATGCATGTGTGAAATGTGAAGCTGATCCGAGCAAGGAAACAGACATTATAAGCTATTTACCCGAGCTTTAAGGTTTCAAACGCACCAAGTCTGTGACCTTGACCCTGGGCTTAGCGGGGGCGGCACGAATGTGGATTTGTCACAGGGTGGCAGAGGACCATTGGAGCAATGCGTGTATGAAATGTGAAGCAGATCCGAGCAAGGAAACAGAAATTATAAGGCATTTACCCAGCGTTAAGGTTTCGAACGCACCAAGTCTGTGACCTTGACCCTGGGCTTGGCGGGGGCGGCACGAATGTGGATTTGTCACAGTGGCAAGAGGACCATTGGAGCAATGCGTGTGTGAAATGTGAAGCAGATCCGAGCAAGGAAACAGAAATTATAAGGCATTTACCCAGCGTTAAGGTTTCGAACGCACCAAGTCACCTTGACCCTGGGTTTGCCGGGGGCGGCACGAATGTGGATTTGTCACAGGGTGGCAGAGGACCATTGGAGCAATGTGTGTGTGAAATATGAAGCAGATCTGAGCAAGGAAACAGAAATTATAAGGGATGTACCCAGCATTAAGGTTTCGAACGCACCAAGTCTGTGACCTTGACCATGGGCTTAGCGGGGGCGGCACGAATGTGGATTTGTCACAGGGCGGTAGAGGACCATTGGAGCAATGCGTGTGTGAAATGTGAAGCAGATCCGAGCAAGGAAACAGAAATTATAAGCCATTTACCCAGCGTTAAGGTTTCGAAAGCACCAAGTCTGTGACCTTGACTCTGGCCTTAGCGGGGGCGGGACGAATGTTGATTTTTCACAGGGCGGTAGAGGACCATTGGAGCAATGCGTGTGTGAAATGTGAAGCAGATCCGAGCAAGGAAACAGAAATTATAAGCCATTTACCCAGCGTTAAGGTTTCGAACGCACCAAGTCTGTGACCTTGACCCTGGGCTTAGCGGGGGCGGGACAAATGTGGATTTGTCACAGGGCGATAGAGGACCATTGGAGCAATGCGTGTGTGAAATGTGAAGCAGATCCGAGCAAGGAAACAGAAATTATAAGCCATATACCCAGCGTTAAGGTTTCGAAAGCACCAAGTCTGTGACCTTGACCCTGGGCTTAGCGGGGGCGGGACGAATGTGGATTTGTCACAGGGCGGTAGAGGACCATTGGAGCAATGCGTGTGTGAAATGTGAAGCAGATCCGAGCAAGGAAACAGAAATTACTAGAAATGTGGCCTGTCGGCACACGAATGCCCCCGCTGGCAGCCAAAGAAAAGAAGGCATATTTGAATGTGGATTTGTCACAGGTTGGCAGAGGACCATTGGAGTAATGCGTGTGTGAAATGTGAAGCTGATCCGAGCAAGGAAACAGACATTATAAGCTATTTACCCGAGCTTTAAGGTTTCAAACGCACCAAGTCTGTGACCTTGACCCTGGGCTTAGCGGGGGCGGCACGAATGTGGATTTGTCACAGGGTGGCAGAGGACCATTGAGCAATGCGTGTATGAAATGTGAAGCAGATCCGAGCAAGGAAACAGAAATTATAAGGCATTTACCCAGCGTTAAGGTTTCGAACGCACCAAGTCTGTGACCTTGACCCTGGGCTTGGCGGGGCGGCACGAATGTGGATTTGTCACAGGGTGGCAGAGGACCATTGGAGCAATGCGTGTGTGAAATGTGAAGCAGATCCGAGCAAGGAAACAGAAATTATAAGGCATTTACCCAGCGTTAAGGTTTCGAACGCACCAAGTCACCTTGACCCTGGGTTTGCCGGGGGCGGCACGAATGTGGATTTGTCACAGGGTGGCAGAGGACCATTGGAGCAATGTGTGTGTGAAATATGAAGCAGATCTGAGCAAGGAAACAGAAATTATAAGGGATGTACCCAGCATTAAGGTTTCGAACGCACCAAGTCTGTGACCTTGACCATGGGCTTAGCGGGGGCGGCACTAATGTGGATTTGTCACCGGGTGGCAGAGGACCATTGGAGCAATGCGTGTGTGAAATGTGAAGCAGATCCGAGCTAGGAAACAGAAATTATAAGCCATTTACCCAGCGTTAAGGTTTCAAAAGCACTAAGTCTGTGACCTTGACCCTGGGCTTAGCGGGGGCGGGACGAATGTGGATTTGTGACAGGGCGGTAGAGGATGATTGGAGCAATGCGTGTGTGAAATGTGAAGCAGATCCGAGCAAGGAAACAGAAATTATAAGCCATTTACCCAGCGTTAAGGTTTCGAACGCACCAAGTCTGTGACCTTGACCCTGGGCTTAGCGGGGGCGGGACGAATGTGGATTTGTCACAGGGCGGTAGAGGACCATTGGAGCAATGCGTGTGTGAAATGTGAAGCAGATCCGAGCAAGGAAACAGAAATTATAAGCAATTTACCCAGCGTTAAGGTTTCAAAAGCACCAAGTCTGTGACCTTGACCCTGGGCTTAGCGGGGGCGGGACGAATGAGGATTTGTCACAGGGCGGTAGAGGACGATTGGAGCAATGCGTGAGTGAAATGTGAAGCAGATCCGAGCAAGGAAACAGAAATTATAAGCCATTTACCCAGCGTTAAGGTTTCGAACGCACCAAGTCTGTGACCTTTGACCCTGGTGCTTAGGCGGGGCGGGGACGAATGTGGATTTGTCACAGCGGGTAGAGGAACCATTGAGCAATGCGTGTGTGAAATGTGGAAGCAATCCGAGCAAGAAACAGAAATTAAAGCCATTGACCCAGCGTTAAGGTTACTAACGCACCAAGTCTGTGACCTTTACCCTGGCTTAGCGGGGGCGGTGACGAATTGATTTGTCACAGGGCGGTAGAGGACCATTGGACAATGCGTGTGTAAATGTGAAGCAGATCGAGCAAGGAAACAGAAATATAAGCCATTTACCCAGGGCGTTAGTTTCGGGACCGGCAACATCGTGACCTTGACCCTTGGCTTAGCGGCCGACCCGATTGGTGGAATTTGTCACAGGGCGGTAGAGGACCCATTGAGCAATGCGTTGTGTGAAATGTGAAGCAGATCCGAGCAAGGAAACAGAAATTATAAGCCATTTACCCAGCGTTAAGGTTTCGTTTCGCACCAAGTCTGTGACCTTGACCCTGGGCTTAGCGGGGGCGGGACGAATGTGGATTTGTCACAGGGCGGTAGAGGACCATTGGAGCAATGCGTGTGTGAAATGTGAAAGCAGATCCAGCAAGGAAAAACAGAAATTATAAGCCATTTACCCAGCGTTAAGGTTTCGGGACGTACGTACGTACGTACGTACGTACGTACGGACGCCGGTAACACTATATGCCCCCCTCACCATTCGGTGGCGGGGGCATAATAAGCCATTTACCCAGCGTTAAGGTTTCGAAAGCACCAAGTCTGTGACCTTGACCCTGGGCTTAGCGGGGGCGGGACGATGAATGGATTTGTCACAGGGCGGTAGAGGACCATTGGAGCAATGCGTGTGTGAAATGTGAAGCAGATCCGAGCAAGGAAACAGAAATTATAAGCCATTTACCCAGCGTTAAGGTTTCGAAAGCACCAAGTCGGTGACCTTGACCCTGGGCTTAGCGGGGGCGGAACGAATGTGGATTTGTCACAGGGCGGTAGAGGACCATAGGAGCAATGCGTGTGTGAAATGTGAAGCAGATCCGAGCAAGGAAACAGAAATTATAAGCCATTTACCCAGCGTTAAGGTTTCGAAAGCACCAAGTCTGTGATCTTGACCCTGGGCTTAGCGGGGGCGGGACGAATGTGGATTTGTCACAGGGCGGTAGAGGACCATTGGAGCAATGCGTGTGTGAAATGTGAAGCAGATCCGAGCAAGGAAACAGAAATTATAAGCCATTTACCCAGCGTTAAGGTTTCGAAAACACCAAGTCTGTGACCTTGACCCTGGGTCTTAGCGATGGGGGGGGCGGACGAATGTGGATTTGTCACAGGGCGGTAGAGGACCATTGGAGCAATGCGTGTGTGAAATGTGAAGCAGATCCGAGCAAGGAAACAGAAATTATAAGCCATTTACCCAGCGTTAAGGTTTCGGGACGTACGTACGTACGTACGGACGGACGCCGGAACCATTCGGTGGCGGGGGCATAAAAAGTTTAAATTCATTTGACCTTGGGCCCCAGGGCAGCATGGGTATGGTATACAATGAAAATATGGATGGTGATCAATATATAGCAAAAGTCATTTGACCTTGGGCTCCTGGGCAGTATGGGTGGGGTATACAATGAAAATATGGAAGGTGATAAATGTGTATATGAAGTTTCAAGTTGATATCGAAAGCGGTCACAGAGATATAGCAATTTGAAAAAACTTTAAAGTAAGCTTTAACAAACAAAAATCTAAGTTATCTGACATTGGGCTCCTGGGCAGCATGGGTAGGGTATACAATGAAAATATGGATGGTGATCAATGTGTATATGAAGTTTCAAGTTGATATCCCAAGCAGTCACAGAAATATATAGCAATTTGAAAAAATTTAACGTAAAACTCGGACGGCGGACAAAGCGATAACTAAGCGATAGCGAACCGAGTTTGTTTAGCAGTAGGACCCAAACACGAGGGCATTATTTCATGACAATCCACTCACCTGGCTAAATAAACATTTTCTTATATGATACTTCATAAAACAAGAAACTGTGGCCTGTCGACACACAAATGCCCCCCGGTGGCAGATTGGAGAAACTGTGGCAAAGTTAATTAACCAAAAGTAACTAGATTGGTCAGTAAGCGAGGCTTACGGAATACCCCCCGCGTGGGCCCAGGTACCCCTAAAATATGTACAAATTTCCAAGTGTGTGGGCTTGTGACCTTGACTCTGGGATTAGCGCGAGCGGCATGAACGTGAATTTGTCACAGGGTGGTAGAGGTCCATTGGAGCAATGAGTGTGTGAAATGTGAAGCAGATCCGAGCAAGGAAATAGAAGTTATAACCGATTTCTCTGATGTTAAGTTTTGTAAAGAGACTACCGTATAACCTCGAATTAACGCCCCCGGAGGCGTTACATTTTACAAAAGGGGGGGGAGGGGGGCGTTTATTAGCCAGTAAAAAAAAAAATAAATAAAAAAAATTACCAAGGACCGCCAATTTCAAACACAAATAAGGATTTAAGGATTATTTGTGTTTGAAATTAGCGGTCATTGGTAAAAAAAAAATTATTATTTTTTTTATTTGGGGGGGTGGGGGGGGGGGGGGGCGTTTATTAGGAGGGAGGCGTTAAGTCGAGGTTATACGGTATGTATGTGACGTTGACCTCGAGATCAGCGGGGATTTGTCACAGCATATGAAATATTAAGTATTTTCAATGAAAGAAATAGAAGTTATAACATATTTCTCTGATGTTAAGTTTTGTAAAGAGACTAAGTATGTGACCTTGACCTTGGGATCAGCGGGGGTTGGACAGTCGTAGATTTGTCACAGCATGATAGTACAACCTTAGAGGAATGCACAAGTGAAATAATAAGAATTTTCAATGAAGGAAATAGAAGTTATAACTTATTTCTCTGATGTTAAGTTTTGTAAAGAGTATTTGACCTTGACATTGGGATCAGCGGGGGTTGGACGGTCATGGATTTGGCACAGCATGGTAGTAGAGCCTTACAGGAATGCATGTGTGAAATATTAAGCATTTTAGATGAAGGAAATAGAAGTTATAACAATATTTCTCTGATGTTAAGTTTTGTAAAGAGACTAAGTATTTGACCTTGACGTTGGTATCAGCGGGGGTTGGACGGTCGTGGATTTGGCACAGCATGATAGTAGAGCCTTACATGAATGCATGTGTGAAATATTAAGCATTTTAGATGAAGGAAATAGAAGTTATAACAATATTTCTCTGATGTTAAGTTTTGTAAAGAGACTAAGTATTTGACCTTGACCTTGGGATCTGCGGGGGTTGGACGGTCGTGGATTTGGCACAGCATGGTAGTAGAGCCTTACAGGAATGCATGTGTGAAATATCAAGCATTTTAGATGAAGGAAATAGAAGTTATAACAATATTTCTCTGATGTTAAGTTTACCCGGACGCACGGACGCACGGACGCACGATCTTACATTTCGGACCTTAGGGGGTACTTGCTATATAAAAGATCAAAGGAAATACCCCGTAAGACACAATAGGCTTACGGGGTATGGATTAAGTTCCATTGTGTTCTAACCCTAACCCATTGTCTTAGGCCACGCCCCCTACCCCATAAGTACCCTAATGTGTGCCCGGATGCACGGACGGACGGACGGACGGACGGACGGACGGACGGACGGACAACCTGACTCCAGTATACCCCCCCCACAACTCGTTGCAGGGGGTATAATAAAGTATTCAGTTGTGAAGGTCAAAAGGTCATATTAAGGGCAGCATGGATGTGTGACATTTGTAAACTCTGATTACTTCTTAATGTGTGAAAGTTTCAAAGTTTTGAAGGTCATGGTCATATTAAGGGCAGCATGTACCGTATTTAGCCGTGTATTGCGCGCACTGGTGTACAACGCGCATCTATATTTTGGGGGGAAAAATCAGGGAAAAAAATAGTTCGCGTCTATAGCGCGCAAAAAAAAAATAAAAAAATAAAAATCGGCGGAAATTCCGTCACGTATAAGAAAATTGCATTCCGAGTTCACATCCACAATGCTGAACGTGTGCTGTTAGGCTCTCTCGAAGAGAAAAATATCGCCAAAGGTCAGCTTTATGGCATAAATTAGACTTTATATTGTCTAAAAGTATGTTATATTTATTGTTATTTACTCATTAATACGCTTAATAAAAATTCATGATGCATGTAATAAACTTATTGAACCTACTTACGAAGAAATTTGTTGTATATAATTCCACCATATTTGCCATTCGTGTAGAACATAATTACCAGTAATCGCAAACACACAGCAGGCTAGCCATGTGTAAACTTCTTCCCCAAGGCGATAATAACTCCCTACTAGTGACCTGCACACGAGAAATGGGCCCTAAACAATTCCCCCCAGCCAAATATTGACACTGTGGACCACCGTGGATATACGGAGGTACAGATAGTGTGTATTAACTGTTTATTGATTAGGTTTAACAATATACATAGGTACTACCTGAATACACGACATTCCAGCATACATGATACAGTGTATGCGCAGATGAATCAGGGGCTATGCTGGTCGCACATGTCATAAGGTATTGATGCGTGAATACTTGTCAATACTTTACAAAAATAGTAACACAGTCAGTCGGCACCGAGCAACGAAAAACGACCATTACCGAGTGTTACCGAATGCGATCTGAATGTGCGTGACGCTTGATTTAGCATCTAAAATCTTACATCAAGCGCTTATGGGATTGAGATGATCTGTCCTCATTAATTATTCACAGAATGGCAGACGTGTGACGTCACTTTGAAAATGTACAACCAAACAATATCCGACAGGCAACATTTGACCGATATGAGATCGGTACACCAGCGTAAATACAGAAAACACGTAAATTTCCTCTAATACACGTAGCCTCTCATGTTACGAGCCTGGCTATATTAAATCCCAAAATATGCCAATTTACCATCAATCTATACTTACCGCAACCATTCATATTGATTGATTCATTTTCTCTTGTTTCACACTATGCGTATTTAAACGTCTGTCAAAAATTGACATTTCCGTTTCCGGGCTTGTTTTGTTTGCGTGGAACTGGCAGAAATCAGTTGGAAAAAATGTTTGAAATTTATGTTCCAACTTATAACGCGCAGGGCGACTTCTGGATTAAAAATGGGGCTGAAAAAATGCACGTAATACACGGCTAAATACGGTATATGTGGCATTTAATCGTCCACAAGTATCGTATGCTGTGTTGAAATATTTAAGTAATCCTTAAAGGGATATAGAAGTTATGATAGAATTGAGAAAGTCTGGCGAACTTCTTAATGTGCCGGACGGACACACGGACACACAGTCCAAGCACTATATGCTCTACTGAGACTGGTGGCATAAAAATAAAGCGAATTGAGAGTAAAATATGGCCAAGAGTTGTGCGAATCAATTTCTAGAGGCAGTCATAGTGAAGGCGACTGTCTCGCTATTCATGGGAAACACGTCATTGCAACGTTATTGACGTCGTTTCTCCATATATGGTAAGCACGAGAATGATGTAAACTACTGCTGTCGAGTGGTGTAATTCACCATTATAGTTCTGTAAACTACGGGCTGAAATGTAAGAAAAAAACACTCCTAGTTACCTGTGGGTTCTGCCGGTGCTTGGTCGAGTTGGTCTTTAACAGACTGGGATACATACTCATTGTCTATGGTTGGTTTATAGTCGTGGAGAATGTACCTGGAACATACAGAAATATGTGGCTGTGACAGGAGAAATGAGGTTTATGGGATTTGTGACCAGTGTAGCCGATGATCAAATAGCGCTGGTCGCAAAACCCGCAAGCCCCATTCTCAAGTCACAGCCACATATCCCTCAACAAAATCCTCTGTTGGTAGCGAGGAACCACAATGTTGGACATGAATCAAACAAATTGATTCAAAACATGACCTGGCTACCTATGCTCACTGATTAGGGGCAACTGGTCAAAAACTTGATATACCTTTCATTATCATGCATGTAAAATAGCAACAAGAAATGACATACGACATAATATTCTAGCCAAAACGGGATAATACAATATGGTACAGCTAAATTTACTGTAGTTTGAGAACTTCAACAACCAGAGATACCACTAATACAAAATACACTGATTATCAAAATAGACACTAGCTTAGAAAATTTCAGCTCTACAGATCTGTGTCTTTTACTATTACATTTGTCTTTTATAATTTCTGTATCTGTAGTAAAAAGACATCCGGAGAGCTGAGATTTTCTTAGCCTGTGAGGATGTCTTTTACTACTATTTCATCTGTCTTTTATATTGTCTGTATCTGTATCTAGATAGTCACTAACTCATGACTAAACTTACTCCTGCTTTAGTTTAGCAACTCCAGGTCTGTTGTAATAACCTGGCACCTTGCTAGATGTCTCACTGTCGGCAATCTTTTCATTCACTTCATCCTTCTCTGATTCAGCAGCCATTCTCTCATAAATGAAGATAACTGGAAAAGAGGTGAAAGCAAATAATGGACGAACTGTAACTTTAACCATGTTAACAGCATAATGGATCAGCATAGCAAAATTGGTAATAAACTTGAAGAACTATCCAGTGACATCATTACAGGTTAGTTTCTTATTTGAACAGGCAATTTAGTAATTCCGTCAGCAGGGTTAAAGGATTTTACACATTTTGACTATATTCTGAATAACTTTTTATCAAACTATCGGAATGTGATAAAATTGTGCCACAGTGTAGCAATCAATCAGATTCAAGATTGTAATCCCCATAATCCTCGCCAACGGGCGAAGACCCAACCCCAGGTACGTGGCCATATTGTCATAGGGATATTGAAGGAACTGAGGGAAGGCTATATATGGCGTCGTCGGCAGGATCCACCTTAATTAGCTGAAAATAAATCTTGGGTATTCAGAAGTGAAGCAACCCGAAAATTCTCCAAGTGGGTTAGCTATTAAGGTGAACGTGAAGTATATAGCAGAAGACATTAATCTATGGCAATATAATCACAATATTTCCTTGGTTAGTTTTACGAATCGCGGATCTATTTTTGATTAAGCTACGTACCAATTGTGGAGAATAAAAACAGCATTTTACATTCCAAACAAGCATGCCAAACAACAGATGATGTTCATTGCAGTTTAGTCACAACGTTTGTTTTACAAATCGTGTGATGTGGTGAGGTGAGTGGGGATCATTATATATAACAGTTCATTATATGTCACCAAGTTTGTTTTACAAATCAAGTGATTTAAATTGTGTCGCAAGTCCAACCGTACATTTGCAGATGAATAAGTAAGCCGAAACCATTGTGGTTTTCGACAAGATAACAATACATTTCAATGCAATTCTAGTAGAATTTCTCTTGTCAGAAATTACGTAAAATATTTGTAAAGAATTGGCATATTTTCTAAATTTCAGTAATTAGGCGGCCATCTGTAACTGTTTTTCACGTTTGTTTTACAAATTTGTTAGCAGTTGGGGTTGACTAGGGGCTAAGATTTTAATGTAAAACAATCGAAAAATGTAGAATTTAACTAAGTAAATAATCAATAATTGCGAAGAAGTTTAATAATAGAAGACCCAACCCCAGTTGTAGGACCGTAAAGGAAACCGAAGAAGACGAAGCTGAGCTATAAGCCAGACAACGACTTGACACAAGATTACCCCGATTGAAACCAGAGTTCCAGTGACCATAGAGCAAGAACAGACTTTGTAAGCGAGCTATGATTGCACATTTCCTATCATAGTACAGGAATTCACAATCCACATTAAATTAACTCTGCCTTTTACTCGTGTTACGACTAAAGGTAGAGTGAAACCAAGAAATTAAGAACACCGACAAGTTTTCGATATTTATAATTCAAAATAATTGTTCAGTTTTAATATTTGTTGGTGCTTTGGGTGTCTGGAACTGTATTAAATTATTTTATTTTGATATCGCAATCATATCCCGCGTTTTTGTTAATTGTTGTGTTATGTGTTTGTTATTGTTGGTTCACAGAGAGTTAATGACCAATATACCCCACTCTGTATCCAGGTAGCCTTTTGTTGTACACTACGGTGGCCTGGAATACAGATAGTAGATATCTGCGCTTGGTGCTTGTGTCGAACAGACATACAATTGGTTTATATCATCCCACCCGGTCCCAATTACCCAAATATCGTATCGCTCCCGCCACCCTCACGCCACCCTTTCACTCCAAAGTGGAGTCCCACCACCCCCTGAAATGAAGTCCCACCACCATCCCACCCCCAGAAGTGAAGCCCCACCACCATCCCACCCAAGTGAAATTCCACCACCATCCCACCCAGAAGTGAAACCCCACCATCCAGAAGTCCCACCACCATCCCACCCCACGAAGAAGCCCCACCACCCAGAAGTGAAGTCCCACCACCATCCTCCCACCCAGAAGTGAAGCCCCACCACCATCCACCCGGAAGTGAAGCCCCACCACCCAGATGCCCCATCACCATCCCACCCCAAAGTGAAGACCCACCGCCCCCACCCCCCAAAGTGAAGTCCCACCACTTTTATTCTACAATAACAGACACTGACACGGAAATGACGTTCAATCAACTGATGCAACGTCTTGAAAGGCGGTTTGGTTCAAGGGAGTTGGACGAAACCGCTCAAGTAAAATTCCACCAGGCCATGCAAAAGCCCAATGAACTGTTGGATGACTGGGTAGACCGCATCTTAGCCCTCACTAAGCTGTTTTACGGTTCTGCCAGGGACTTCATGATGCATGATCGAAGACCATCTGGACGAAAAGGGCGAACCCCTCATCAGGATGTGGATGCGGCTGTATACGAAACAACTCGTAAAACACCAGTCGTCGCCCAAGACCATCAATCCATGGCTGCTTTGAAAGCAGAAATTGACCGGCTGACAGCTGAAATGAAAAAAATGCAGATGAGGCCCCCAACTTCGCAGGCACAGCGCAAGCCACTACCTGGTCCTGCACGGCCTCCGATTCTGGAGTTGCTGAGACTGCCACAGTACACCAATCCAGGCACCGGGAATCCCGCACCGCCACTGGGGTGTTTCTTTTGTGGGGACATAGGGCACATAAAGCGCTACTGTCCTACCTTGACATGTTTCCGACAAAGGACAAACGGGTCATATGAAACAGGATTGTATGTTTCACGATTTAGTTTAAACAATATTTCACGATTTAAACGGCAGTAGGTCGCAGGGCCAGGCCAACCCTCGACCCCAATAGATTCGGGCCTAACCAGAACAATGAGAACGTCACCATGGTCTAAACGTTTTACGTTTAGGAATTCACTACCTCCTGACGTATCCTGTGAAATGGGTGTCAACAATCTGGTTAGCGTACCGACTAGTGAGAGGCTGGATACTGGGATGGAATTCCAAAGTAAAAGAAACCCAACCACATGGAGGGGATGGAAGGGACATGCAACGTTTTACGTTGAAGGAGCAACTCCTAGCAGTAACGGCAGTAGCTACTCCGGACCAGTAGCTTCGGCTGATCCAGCTACCCAAGTATTGCCACAAGTCTCCCAGTGTCCAGATCGAACAGACCCTCCCAACGGTAGTACAGATAACAGACAAGAAACGAGGCAAAGCCACGAAGGCCAGGTTTTTTCCAAGCATGGACACTTGGATAACATAATTATACCCACTTTTTGTAGACTAGATGGCCGTGGCCTGCATGTCGCGCCTTGGGGCGAGGCATGGACACTAAAACAAGAGGGCCATGATGGCCCTAATTCGCTCACCTGACTCCATGAACACCAGAGGAGAATGTGACATTGAGTTCATGTGTTTTAAAAAAATTGTGCTATTTTTAGATGGCGGTCATCTTGGATTAAGCGATGACTCTCATTTTACAAAATCTGAAAATGCTTCACCCAGCATCGGCCATGTGGTTCCTGAGAAAAAGACGTTAAAAATCTTGAATAAATGGACCTTTTGGTCGCCATCATGGATGACATAATCATCCGATTCCGACAAATATTGCACCAGAGTGATCGCCTCATTGATACCTTCAATTTGATATATGATATGACCATATTCAGTCAAAAATAAAATTTGACCCCAATTTGACCCCACGGGCCACGCCCATTTTTGACCCCGGGGTCACCATTTTAACAACTTTCAAAGAGCAATGTACATCGATCATTCCTACCAAGTTTCGTCGAAATCCGGCTAGCGGTTCATGAGAAGATTTTTTAAGAATTTATGCTATTTTTAGATGGCGGCCATCTTGGATTAGCGATGACCTCCATTTTAACAAATCTGAAAAGGCTTCACACATGGACCATAACTTTTAAGTTTGGCTACCATGGGCCAAGCGGTTCATGTGAAGAAGAATTTTGAAATCTCTAATAAAAGAACGACATTTTGACCTTTCGGCGGCCATCTTGGATGACATAACAATCCGATTTCGACAGAAAATGCACCAGAGTGATTGCCTCATTGATACCTTCAATTTGATATATGACATGACCATATTCGGTCAAAAATAAAATTTGACCCCAATTTGACCCCACGGGCCACGCCCATTTTTGACCCCGGGGTCACCATTTTAACAACTTTGAAAGAGCAATGTACATCGATCATTCCTACCAAGTTTCGTCGAAATCCGGCAAGCGGTTCATGAGAAGAAGATTTTTTAAGAATTTATGCTATTTTTAGATGGCGGCCATCTTGGATTAGCGATGACCTCAATTTTAACAAATCTGAAAAGGCTTCACCCATGGACCATAACTTTTAAGTTTGGCTACCATGGGCCAAGCGGTTCATGTGAAGAAGAATTTTGAAATCTCTAATAAAAGAACGACCTTTTGACCTTTCGGCGGCCATCTTGGATGACATAACAATCCGATTTCGACAGAAAATGCACCAGAGTGATCGCCTCATTGATACCTTCAATTTGATATATGACATGACCATATTCAGTGAAAAATAAAATTTGACACCAATTTGACCCCACGGGCCACGCCCATTTTTGACCCCGGGGTCACCATTTTAACAACTTTGAAAGAGCAATGTACATCGATCATTCCTACCAAGTTTCGTCGAAATCCGGCTAGCAGTTCATGAGAAGAAGATTTTTTAAGAATTTATGCTATTTTTAGACGGCGGCCATCTTGGATTAGCGATGACCTCCATTTTAACAAATCTGAAAAGGCTTCACCCATGGACCATAACTTTTAAGTTTGGCTACCATGGGCCAAGCGGTTCATGTGAAGAAGAATTTTGAAATCTCTAATAAAAGAATGACCTTTTGACCTTTCGGCGGCCATCTTGGATGACATAACAATCCAATTTCGACAAAAAATGCATGCACCAGAGTGATCGCCTCATTGATACCTTCAATTTGATATATGAAATGACCATATTCAGTCAAAAATAAAATTTGACCCCAATTTGACCCCACGGGCCACGCCCATTTTTAACCCCAGGGTCACCATTTTAACAACTTTGAAAGAGCAATGTACATCGATCATTCCTACCAAGTTTTGTCGAAATCCGGTTGGCGGTTCTTGAGAAGAAGATTTTTTAAGAATTTGTGCTATTTTTAGACGGCGGCCATCTTGGATTACGTAATGACGTCATTTTAACAATTTTGTAATCCCCTACCTAAGGACCATGACCATGAAGTTTGGTGACCATAGGCCCAATGGTTACCGAGGAGAAGACGTTTGAAAATGTTCACGGACGACGGACGACGGACACATTGCGGTAACAATAGCTCACATGAGCTTCGCTCAGGTGAGCTAAAAATAGATAAAGTAGATGGAAAAATTTTAACGAAAAAACTTTAACCGGTCACTCGGACATATGGACGGACGGACGGACGGACGTATGCCAAAATGCCGACGATATCACGCTTTCCGCAAGCGGGTGCGACAATGATGATAAACACCCATGTGAAGTATCAAGGTAATGGGTGAAGCAGTTGCAGAGATATAGAACACGAAAAAACTTTTAACAAATAAATTCAAAGTAATTTGACCTTGACATTGATCACAGGGGCCGCACGGTTGGGGGTTAGAATGAAAATATGGACGATGATAAACACCCATGTGAAGTTTCAAGGTAATGGGCGAAGCAGTTGCAGAGATATAGTATAACAAAAAAGTTTTAACCAAAAAATTTAACCAGACGTACGTTAAAAAGTTAACGTTGAAAATGGCTAAGTCAATTACGTAGAAATAATAGGTGAAGGTAAAAAAATGGTCACATGTTGGATAGTTGTATGTGGTAGGCACCCCTTGGTTATGAAGCTGTGAAAGTTTGGTGGTCCTAGGTGGTACAGTACCAAAGAAATGGACTTAAACACGAAAACTTAACATTGTAAACGCGAAAACTTAACATTGAAAATGGCTAAGTCGACTGCGCGGAAAAAATGGGTCAAGTTAAAAAACAAGAAACGAGGCAAAGCCACGAAGGCCAGGTTTTTTCCAAGCATGGACACTTGGATAACATAATTATACCCACTTTTTGTAGACTAGATGGCCGTGGCCTGCATGTCGCGCCTTGGGGCGAGGCATGGACACTAAAAAAATAGATATAGTAGATGGAAAAACTTTAACGAAAAAACATTAACCGGACACACAGACGTACGGACGGACGGACGGACGGACGGACGGACGGATGTATGCCAAAATGGCGACGATATCGCGCTTTCCGCAAGCGGGTGCGACAATGATGATAAACACCAATGTGAAGTATCAAGGTTATGGGTGAAGCAGTTGCAGAGATATAGTACACGAAAAAACTTTAACAAATAAATTCAAAGTAATTTGACCTTGACATTGCGCACAGGGGCTGCACGGTTGGGGGTTAGAATGAAAATATGGACGATGATAAACACCCATGTGAAGTTTCAAGGTAATGGGCGAAGCAGTTGCAGAGATAATAGTATAACGAAAAAGTTTTAACTAAAATATTTAACCAGACGTATGTTAAAAAGTTAACGTTGAAAATGGCTAAGTCAATTACGTAGAAATAATAGGTGAAGGAAAAAAAATGGTCACAAGTCGATTGCACGGAAAAAATGGGTCAAAATAAAAACGAGGCAAAGCCACGAAGGCCAGGTTTTTTCCAAGAATAGACATTTGGATAACATAATTATACCCACTTTTTGTAGACTAGATGGCCGTGGCCTGCATGTCGCGCCTTGGGGCGAGGCATGGACACTAAAAAAATAGATATAGTAGATGGAAAAACTTTAACCAAAAAACTTTAACCGGACACACGGACGGACGTATGCCAAAATGCCGACGATATCGCGCTTTCCGCAAGCAGGTGTGACAATGATGATAAACACCCATGTGAAGTATCAAGGTATTGGGTGAAGCAGTTGCAGAGATATAGTACACGAAAAAACTTTAACAAAAAAATTCAAAGTAATTTGACCTTGACATAGGGCACAGGATCGCGCTTTCCGCAAGCAGGTGCGACAATGATGATAAACACCCATGTGAAGTATCAAGGTATTGGGTGAAGCAGTTGCAGAGACATAGTACACGAAAAAACTTTAACAAAAAAATTCAAAGTAATTTGACCTTGACATTGGGCACAGGATCGCGCTTTCCGCAAGCAGGTGCAACAATGATGATAAACACCCATGTGAAGTATCAAGATATTGGGTGAAGCAGTTGCAGAGATATAGTACATGAAAAAACTTTAACAAAAAAATTCAAAGTAATTTGACCTTGACATTGGGCACAGGGGCCGCACGGTTGGGCTTAGAATGAAAATATGGATGATGATAAACACCCATGTGAAGTTTCAAGGTAATGGGCGAAGCAGTTGCAGAGTATAGTATAACGAAAAAGTTTTTAAAACCAAAAAACTTTAACCAGACGTACGTTAAAAAGTTAACGTTGAAAATGGCTAAGTCAATTACGTAGAAATAATAGGTGAAGGTAAAAAAATGGTCACATGTTGGATAGTTGTATGTGGTAGGCACCCCTTGGTTATGAAGCTGTGAAAGTTTGGTGGTCCTAGGTGGTACAGTACCAAAGAAATGGACTTAAACACGAAAACTTAACATTGTAAACGCGAAAACTTAACATTGAAAATGGCTAAGTCGAATGCGCGGAAAAAATGGGTGAAGTTAAAAAAAAAAGTAACATGTTGGATAGTGATATGTGGTGGGTACCCCTTGATTATGAAGCTGTGAAAGTTTGGTGGTCCTAGGTGGTACAGTACCAAAGAAATGGACTTAAACACGAAAACTTAACATTGTAAACGCGAAAACTTAACATTGAAAATGGCTAAGTCGACTGCGCGGAAAAAAATGGGTCAAGTTAAAAAACAAGAAACGAGGCAAAGCCACGAAGGCCAGGTTTTTTCCAAGCATGGACACTTGGATAACATAATTATACCCACTTTTTGTAGACTAGATGGCCGTGGCCTGCATGTCGCGCCTTGGGGCGAGGCATGGACACTAAAAAAATAGATATAGTAGATGGAAAAACTTTAACGAAAAAACATTAACCGGACACACAGACGTACGGACGGACGGACGGACGGACGGACGGACGGACGGATGTATGCCAAAATGGCGACGATATCGCGCTTTCCGCAAGCGGGTGCGACAATGATGATAAACACCAATGTGAAGTATCAAGGTTATGGGTGAAGCAGTTGCAGAGATATAGTACACGAAAAAACTTTAACAAATAAATTCAAAGTAATTTGACCTTGACATTGCGCACAGGGGCTGCACGGTTGGGGGTTAGAATGAAAATATGGACGATGATAAACACCCATGTGAAGTTTCAAGGTAATGGGCGAAGCAGTTGCAGAGATAATAGTATAACGAAAAAGTTTTAACTAAAATATTTAACCAGACGTATGTTAAAAAGTTAACGTTGAAAATGGCTAAGTCAAATTACGTAGAAATAATAGGTGAAGGAAAAAAAATGGTCACAAGTCGATTGCACGGAAAAAATGGGTCAAAATAAAAACGAGGCAAAGCCACGAAGGCCAGGTTTTTTCCAAGAATAGACATTTGGATAACATAATTATACCCACTTTTTGTAGACTAGATGGCCGTGGCCTGCATGTCGTGCCTTGGGGCGAGGCATGGACACTAAAAAAATAGATATAGTAGATGGAAAAACTTTAACCAAAAAACTTTAACCGGACGAACGGACGGACGTATGCCAAAATGCCGACGATATCGCGCTTTCCGCAAGCAGGTGTGACAATGATGATAAACACCCATGTGAAGTATCAAGGTATTGGGTGAAGCAGTTGCAGAGATATAGTACACGAAAAAACTTTAACAAAAAAATTCAAAGTAATTTGACCTTGACATAGGGCACAGGATCGCGCTTTCCGCAAGCAGGTGCGACAATGATGATAAACACCCATGTGAAGTATCAAGGTATTGGGTGAAGCAGTTGCAGAGACATAGTACACGAAAAAACTTTAACAAAAAAATTCAAAGTAATTTGACCTTGACATTGGGCACAGGATCGCGCTTTCCGCAAGCAGGTGCAACAATGATGATAAACACCCATGTGAAGTATCAAGATATTGGGTGAAGCAGTTGCAGAGATATAGTACATGAAAAAACTTTAACAAAAAAATTCAAAGTAATTTGACCTGACATTGGGCACAGGGGCCGCACGGTTGGGCTTAGAATGAAAATATGGATGATGATAAACACCCATGTGAAGTTTCAAGGTAATGGGCGAAGCAGTTGCAGAGATATAGTATAACGAAAAAGTTTTAAAACCAAAAAACTTTAACCAGACGTACGTTAAAAAGTTAACGTTGAAAATGGCTAAGTCAATTACGTAGAAATAATAGGTGAAGGTAAAAAAATGGTCACATGTTGGATAGTTGTATGTGGTAGGCACCCCTTGGTTATGAAGCTGTGAAAGTTTGGTGGTCCTAGGTGGTACAGTACCAAAGAAATGGACTTAAACACGAAAACTTAACATTGTAAACGCGAAAACTTAACATTGAAAATGGCTAAGTCGAATGCGCGGAAAAAATGGGTGAAGTTAAAAAAAAAAGTAACATGTTGGATAGTGATATGTGGTGGGTACCCCTTGATTATGAAGCTGTGAAAGTTTGGTGGTCCTAGGTGGTACAGTACCAAAGAAATGGACTTAAACACGAAAACTTAACATTGTAAACGCGAAAACTTAACATTGAAAATGGCTAAGTCGACTACGCGGAAAAAATGGGTCAAGTTAAAAAAAAAATAACATGTTGGATAGTGATATGTGGTGGGCACCCCTTGATTATGAAGCTGTGAAAGTTTGGTGGTCCTAGGTGGTACAGTAACAAAGAAATGGACTCAAACACGAAAACTTAACATTGATTGTGGACGCCGCCCGCCGGCCCGCCGCCCGCCCGCCCGCCCGCCCGGCTTTCGCCAATCCAATAGCCTGGATTTTTTTTCAAAAAACCTGGCTAAAAAAGTAACATGTTGGATAGTGATATGTGGTGGGCACCCCTTGATTATGAAGCTGTGAAAGTTTGGTGGTCCTAGGTGGTACAGTACCAAAGAAATGGACTTAAACACGAAAACTTAACATTGAAAACGCGAAAACTTAACATTGAAAATGGCTAAGTCGACTGCGCGGAAAAAATGGGTGAAGTTAAAAAAAAAGTAACATGTTGGATAGTGATATGTGGTGGGCACCCCTTGATTATGAAGCTGTGAAAGTTTGGTGGTCCTAGGTGGTACAGTAACAAAGAAATGGACTCAAACACAAAAACTTAACATTGATTGTGGACGCCGCCCGCCCGGCTTTCGCCAATCCAATAGCCTGGATTTTTTTTCAAAAAACCTGGCTAAAAATCAAAGAATGTAATTGTGTCGATGGAAAAGAGTCCGCAACTTGATGGGGCCCAAAAGGACCATAGGGAGAAAACTTTGCCGTCTTCTGGACGTTGTACGTTTGTGAATAGACCGGTAAAGGTTAGTGATGACCGTCAACAGCCGACGAGCACCAACAACAAATGTACCGGCACACCGAATGCACCTATTCCTACGTCGAAGGAGCCCCTCAATCCACAAAGTGACTCCCAACCAACTGAGGATGATATTCCAACAATCTGTCAATTAAGTTCTCTTTCAAAGTTCAAAGTTGGGGTAAAATTGGGAGGGCGGAAAATCGAAGCCATCGTCGATAACGCTGCAGAAGTTACTATCATCTCCACAGATGTATACAATTCTATGAGAAAGCCACCCCCGAGGGTGAAAAACATAACCTTGTTAACGGCTGGAAAGGAAATGGTCATGCACGGTTTCATAGTTGGCCCATGCAGTCTAAGGGTTGGCTCTACAACATACTCAGAGTTTGTGTATGTAGTCCCAATTAGCCAGGAAATATTATTGGGATTTGATTTTTTATATGGCCACGAGGCAATATTAGACATGAAAAACGCAACTGTAACTATACAGGGCGAGGTCATTCACATGACGGTAGATCCTACTAGAGGTAAACCCCTTGTAGCCCGCGTCCAGGTTGCAAAGCGTCAGGTGGTACCCCCTAATTCGGTAATGAAACTGAAATGCACCCTTAATAAGGAGTTATTGGAATATTTTGTGGAACCGAACGATGATCTCAAGGTTTTGATCCCGAGATCTGTACATGCCGGCACACGACAACCACTCTTATGCGTTGTGAACATTACCGGCAAGTACAGACTACTAAAAAAGGGGGATGAAGTCGCGACTGCACATACGGTGGAGGGGACAATTGAGAAGTTGGATTCCGAACCAGCAGAGTCATCAGTGTTGTACACTGAAGACAGTGAAATGGACAGGTCAGTGTTTTACAATGAGGACGGTCCAGATGAGATGTCCCAGAAAGCCACCATTGAAGTCTCACAACATTTGAAAAACCTGTTTGAACGGTCGAAACAGCACCTGACCGAAGAACAGCAGAAAAACATGGCGCATGTGTTAATAGAATTGCAAGATGTCTTTGCTTCTGATGAGTTTGATTTAGGTGACTTGAGCGAAATTACTCATAGCATCGACACGGCAGGCGCACATCCAGTAAAACAAAGAATAAGACGAACACCTGCATGCTTTATCCAGGAAGAGGAAGCCCACCTGAAGAAAATGTTAGATGCCGGTGTTATTCAAGAATCTACAATCGCTTGGGCGTCTGCGCCTGTACTTATTCGAAAGAGGGACGGCTCCGTTCGGTGGTGTGTCGACTACTGGGCGTTGAACAACCACACCACGAAGGACGTCTTTCCACTGCCACTGGTGGACGACTGTCTGGATACATTGGCAGGAACCGCTTGGTTTTCTAAATTGGATGCAAACTCTGCTTATTGGCAGATCAAAATAAATGAGCAGGATAGGCATAAAACAGCGTTCATAACCAAGTACGGCCTGTTTGAACATGTCAAAATGGGATTTGGCTTGTGCAATGCCCCGGCAACGTACACCCGTGCGATGAACCTCGTTTTACGAGGCCTGTGCTGGAAGACCGTTCTAGCATTTCTTGATGATATTTTGGTTCTAGGAAAGGATTTTGGACAACACATGAACAACTTGAAAGAGGTTTTCCAAAGACGAACTAAAGCCCAAGAAATGTTCGCTCTTTTGCCGGAAAGTAGAATTCCTTGGCCGGGTGGTTACAAAAGACAATTTGTCCATGACGGAAGCCGATATCCAAGTTGTTGTGGAATGGCCCACACCAACCTGTGCCAAAGATGTTCAAAGATTTCTAGGGTTGGCAAATTACCATCGCATATTTCGAGTGGTGGGGAAGGCAGCATTCATATGGGAAGAAGACCAACAGGACGCATTTGACGAACTGAAGCACGCGTTGACACATCCGCCAGTCTTGGCCCTTCCAAATAGAACAGATGAATTCATTCTCGATACTGACGCTTCCAACCTAGCCATAGGGGTGGAACTGATTCAGGTCCAAGATGGGGAAGAAAAAGTAATTGCGTATGGAAGCTACGCCCTTACACCAGAACAGCGGCGTTACTGTGTGACTCGTAAGGAGCTATTAGCAGTGGTGAGGTTCTGTCGCCAATACAGGTATTACATACTGGGTTGGCCGTTCGTTTTACGCACGGATCACTCCAGTCTGACATGGCTCTTAAATTTTTAAAGAACCTCAAGGCCAGCTTGCAAGGTGGACTCTCTCAGTATAACATGATCCTTCAACACCGGCCTGGCCGGAAGCATGCAAATGCGGATGCCCTTTCAAGATTGGTTACCACAAGTGAACAGCCCTGCGAGTCATTTACCCCGAAGGTGCCACCAGAAGAACTACCATGTGGGGGGTGTAAATACTGCAGACGAGCTTACGACAACTGGCAAAGTTTTGTTGAAGATGTTGATGAGGCTGTACCACTGATATCCATGGTGGACGCCCCGTTGTACGGGGCTAAGTCCATACCTAATGGAACGCAGGAAGAGGTGCGACTGATGACCCAAACTGTGTCATTGGCACATCAGAGGTACATGCATAAAAGGCATTTTGACATCTCCAGTTCCAATGACCAAGAGTTCCTTTGGGTAATGCCGTGGGAAGAAGGTGGATGTAGAATTGGGTCAGAAGAAGTTGTCCATATCGACTACAGTATCCGAGATGGTGACCTGACCATATTAAACTGTGGGCTAAGCCCAGAATCCAATGTGGTGACGGTTGAAGAACGTACCCCCTGCTGCTGGGGTTTGCAACTTGACAACCTGGAGGAAGAACAACAGAAGGATGAAGATTTGCAAGCAATCATCGCCTGGTTAGCCGAATCCGATATTCCACAACCCAATGACCTCTTTGCAGCAAGCCCAGCAGCAAAGTTATATTGGCTGAACAAAAAACGCTTTCTTTTAGAGGATGGTGTGTTGTACATATCACCCAAAGAAGGTACAGACCGACTCTTGATGATACCCACCACATTGAGAGCCAAAGTACTGGAGGTGAGTCATGACATTCCACTTGCAGGACACCAAGGAATGGCTCGTACAAAAGCCAAAGTGAAGGAGAAGTTTTACTGGCATGGTTTATCGGATTATGTACAGCACTACGTCACTACATGTTCTACATGTAGCAAAAACAAGAAGACTGGCAGGTACGGCAGATTCCCTTTGACAGAGTTTCATGCAGGGGCTCCCCTGGAGAGGGTCCATCAGAGGTCCAGATAAGGTGCGTATTTGCGTAAATACGCAATTAAAAAATGCAAAAACCCAATTAAAATCAGAGACAATGCGTACCAAAAAGCAATTAAAATGTCCGGTACGCAATTCTTTTTTATTCTGTAGCGTACTCGTCAAATGTATTTTCAGTCTGTCGCGTACTGCTAGATTTGTTCATGTACACAATCCTACAAAATCATCGCCGATGATCTGTGCGGTCGGCCGTTCAATGTTTACAAAGTCTGGTCCCGGCTCTAGCTGCGGACAATGTCTCGCTGTATTTCACCGATAACGGCTGGAAACCAGTCTTCGGGTGTGTTCGATTTGAACTCCAGGATTTAGCGGGAGTGATTCCGACTCTCAGCGGGGAAAAAAATGGGTCCAACTCGATACGAAACTCTAGTAACCCACCAAACGGCAGTTGTTTCGAGTACCGTTCAAGTTAATGATCCAAAATCTAGAAATTCCACCCTTATTGCATCGGCCGTTTTTGCCCATATTGATTAAGAGAAAAGATAAGACGGGGCCTATCAATTATGGCGAAAGATGACACAAACTCCAGAGCTCGCGCGAGCCGGAATTGAATTCCCCTTTACCTCTGAATTTTTGTCACAATCCACGTTATTTATGGAAAATATTACTGCTTTTCAAATCAATAATTGTGGAAAAAAACACGGTGATGCGACACTATTGTGAACCCGAGATCCAGGCTCATTACTAGTCTATTTTCTTAAATTCAAATCGATGTGAAACTGCTTGTTTCGGCGACCCCCGAGTCTACTGAAGGAGATGCAACGAAAAACGTCCGTAGACATTCGTAAACGACTATCCGCACGGATAAAACAAATGGTTCTGGGGAGGGCGGGGCACAGCAGACATTTTATTATTTTGAATGTGTCAGGCTTATATTTTACATGTGGGACAGTATCATCAGTAATAAATGAAAATATGGTAACATTATTACTATTTCGACCAACGCACACGTTGAATAAAATGGCGGTCGAATTAACTAAGTTAAAATAGGATAAGTTGAACGGCGCCCGAATTCACCAATTAATATAATTGTAGTAGCGATAGACACTATAAATAACACAATCGGATCATGTCAAATTTTTTTGTAGAAAATTGATGACACATGGCGCAACAAAATGGCAGCCACAACAAACAAACGTGGAAGAAAGAAATTGCAAAAGTCCACCACCAATGTTAACCTTATTTCTATTTATTTTACGACCGATGCAAAGGTGGAATCTCAATCCATTGCACAGGGCATCTGACAGTCATTTTGTTGAGCTCGGTGTGTGGAGACCCCAAATTAATCGTGATTGACATTATTGATGAATTGCTGTCGAACGTGGTCAGCAAAAATAAACTGGATCGCATGTTACAAAGATCAATCTGCCAATCAAAGCATTCTTGATCAGCGTATGCACTATTTGTCATTCAGATAACATTCACATGATGTTTTGAATACAAGATACTGCTTGTTACATAACTTATAACTATAAGTGTGCTAGCAGATCCGGAACTGCGCTGGTCACAAATGCCATAAGCCCAATTACTCTAGTAACAGTTACTTATATGCACTTGGAATCATTGAAAACTTGAACTAATCACTTTGGTGTTCTTATAAGTAAGTGAAGCAGTGTTACCATACACATGTAAGTATAACACTGCTTCAATTAATTATATGAACAACAAAACAGTACCATTAATACATAAATTAGTACGATTTGTTTCCTAATCGGTTATTGTAATCAACATATTGAAATGCCCAATTGAAAAAAAATGATGGGGTAACATTTTTAAAATACCCAATTGAAAATTGAGAATACCCAATTGATTTCAAAAGTATGGAGTAACAGTACCCAATGTCAAATTCCTTACCTGGAGCGCTGGTCCATATGGACTTTTTAGGCCCACTGCCCACACCCTGTGGAAATGAGCACATCCTCATGATGGTTGATCAGTTTACAAAATGGGTCGAATGTATCCCCCTACCGTCCCAAACCGCAGATGTAACTGCTCGTGCCACAGTGAACGAGTTCTTCGCGCGATTCGGAATGCCCTTCCAACTACACTCGGATCAAGGTCGCAATTTTGAGAGCAAGTTGTTTGCAGCCGTCTGCAAAGCACTACATATCCACAAAACCTGCACGACTCCCTATCGGCCATCCGCCAATGGGCAAGTGGAACGGTTCAATCGGACTATAATGGATGCGGTGACATGCTTTGTGGGAAAATCGCAAAACCAGTGGGATGTTGATTTGCCTCACATTGCAGGAGCAATAAGATCTTCAGTAAACCGCTCCACCGGGTTCACTGCCAACAAATTTATGTTGGGACGGGAGGTCAACATGCCCGCTGACATGATGTTTCCGCTAAACCGAGGAACACAGTCCGATGCAGACACAGACAGCTACGCCGCCCATCTTTCGCAATCCCTTCTGAGAGCCCACGACACGGTTCGGAAAACGCTGAAGACGACTTCACGCAGGATGAAGCGGAACTACGATCTACGTATATTGGAAAGGTCGTATGAAGAAGGGGATGTTGTACATCTCCTGGATACGGCCATCATCAAAGGCAAATCCAAGAAGCTAAGTCCTCCTTGGAAGGGACCAGGGGTGATAACGAAGAAGATCTCGGCCTGCATTTACAGAATCAAACTGAACTAGAAATGTGGCCTGTCGGCACACGAATGCCCCCGCTGGCAGCCAAAGAAAACGAGGCATATTTGATTATAAGCCATTTACCCGAGCGTTAAGGTTTTGAACGCACCTTGACCCTGGGCTTAGTGGGGGCGGGACGAATGTGGATTTGTCACAGGGCGGTAGAGGACCATTGTAGCAATGCGTGTGTGAAATGTGAAGCAGATCCGAGCAAGGAAACACAAATTATAAGCCATTTAACTGAATGTTAAGGTTTCAAACACACCAAGTCTGTTACCTTGACCCTGTGCTTAGCGGGGGCAGGAAGAATGTGGATTTGTCACAGGGCAGTAGAGGACCATTGGAGCAATGCGTGTGTGAAAGTTAGTGTAGGATTGAGAAACGCGCACGTAGATTTGTCCCAAAGTGGCAAGTAAACAATTAAAGTGGAAAAGGTGAAGGTCAAAGGTGAAGGTCGAAGTAATGGGTGGTGGAGTATGTAAGGCATGTTCATATGTATCATGTGTATAAATATTTAAGCGATTGGCAAAAGTATTGAGAAGTTATTGTAGGATTGAGAAACGTGCACGTAGATATGTCCCAAAGTGCTAAGTAAACATTTAAAGTAGAAAAGGTGAAGATCAAAGGTCAAGGTCGAAGTACTGGGTGGTGGAGTGTGTAGGGCATGTTCATATGTATCATGTGTATAAATATTTAAGCGATTGGCAAAAGTATTGAGAAGTTAGTGTAGGATTGAGAAACGTGCACGTAGATTTGTCCCAAAGTGCCAAGCAAACATTTAAAGTGGAAAAGGTCAAGGCCAAAGGTCAAGGTCGAAGTACTGGGTGGTGGAGTGTGTAGGGCATGTTCATATGTATCATGTGTATAAATAATTAAGCGATTGGCAAAAGTATTGAGAAGTTAGTGTAGGATTGAGAAACGTGCACGTAAATTTGTCCCAAAAGTGCCAAGCAAACATTTAAAGTGGAAAAGGTCAAGGCCAAAGGTGAAGGTCAAAGTACTGGGTGGTGGAGTGTGTAGGGCATGTTCATATGTATCATGTGTATAAATATTTAAGCGATTGGCAAAAGTATTGAGAAGTTAGTGTAGGATTGAGAAACGTGCATGTAGATTTGTCCCAAAGTGCCAAGCAAACATTTAAAGTGGAAAAGGTCAAGGCCAAAGGTCAAGGTCGAAGTACTGGGGGGTGGAGTGTGTAAGGCATGTTCATATGTATCACGTGTATAAATATTGACATAATATGTGAAGCCATGTAGAAGTTACTAAAGAATATGGTAATATCGGGACGTACGGACGGACGGACAGGACGGACGGGACGGACGGACGGACGGACGTACGGACGGACACCGGTAACACTATATGCCCCCGTACCTTTCGGTAGTGGGGGCATAAAAATTCAGTGTTCGTGACAAACCACGACCGTCTAAAACCGTGCCGTGACGGGCCCTGCCCCAGTGGATAAAAAAACGATGGCAAGAAGGGGACCGTGATGAAGAAGTAGAGGACACCGATGATAAACTGTATTGTAGCTGCAGAAAAACATACGGAGGACGTTCTATGATCATGTGTGATACTTGTAATGAGTGGTACCATGGGTCATGCGTGAATATTTCACAGAGTGACGCATTGAACATTGACAAGTACACATGTCTCCGATGTAAACGTGTGGATTAGGAGGGTCTGTGGGGGAGGGGTGGTCATCTGACAGTTTTACTGTTAACTCTGTGAACCAACAATAGGGTAATCCATATGCCAGTTAAGCTATGGATTGTGTATGTGTCCTAGATGTAGTTTAACCTTCTCGCCCCACAGAATGGACTACCTGGACACCCTGGAGTTGGAGACCGCAGTGGGAAGACTGCAGCCATCACGAGAATTGGTGCAGAAGATCATGCTCTGCCCACAGCATGCCCCGTCGGAACTCCTGGAGATACTGGCAGCCCAAGCAGCTATCGCCCGACGGCAAGGGCAGAAGTGGTGACTGAAGGTGGTGGCGAAAGACGCACAGGTGCTGCAGTTCGCCAGCGATGATTGGGTGGATCAGCATCTGTTGCCAGTCCAGAGTCGACTGCATGTTTCCAGGACATTCGGCTCCAACACGATCCCCAGCTAGAGGTGCGACGGGAGAACGCTGCCGACGTGCCACCAACGTCCCCCGGCTTAACCACCGAAGTGGCTACCTTAGTAGATGCCAGGGAAGATCCAGAGCTTGACTATGAGGACGACTTCAACCTCGAAGTACCGCCGGCAGCACCCCCAACGACAGTCCAGACACCCTCTACAATCCAGTGTATGTCACCTGCCGGGGCCACACCGCCATCACTATCGTGCCAGGAAACTGCAGCTACCGGCCAGAAGAGGTCCATGTCACCAATGTCTTGCCCTTCCCCACCCACTGCACACAAGAGACAGGCTCGTCAAGTCATCGAGCAACAGCCATCCCAACGAGAGCCCCAACTGCCGTCATCCTGTTTTACAGCATGCACGGCAGCGACACGAAGGGATTCCCCACACGGCCAAGGAAAGCGTCGAGGGGTACAAGTTTCCAAAGGCGCACCTGTACAACTACCATATCCCAACGACGCTGCACATCCAACAGCTTGGTCCAGAGGCTACATCCCAGAGAAGGTGGACCTTAGAGCTTCTGGCTTCATTCTGGGGAGAAGCTAGCTTGCTGGCCTGTATGGCCATCCTCAACGGCACAGACTGGTTTGGGCGTTTGGAAGGAAGGACCTGCCCCGCTACCACCGCTGCAGCATCCCGTGAATAGAACGTCAGCCTCGGGTACATGGACAACGACAGGACCTGTCACCCGATCTCCAGTCCAGGGATGCTGTTGCACTGGGAAGTCCAGGAAGTGATCATGTGCCGTTTGACGATGGACCAGTACAGGAGCCTACAACAGCACAGCACTTCCCCTGAAGCAGTGGAGAAGAGGATGCTACCTCACGACCAGCCCGTAGATGTCACTTTCTTGCCTTGTTTTCAACGCAGGAGGGTGACGATGACGATGACCCTCAAGGCTGGATGATCCTAGACGAGATTCCCCCTCTGGCTGAGACCTACTTCCACCTGGACCGGCTCCAGGCTGCATTAAACCTGGGCCGGCTCAGTCTGCATATATAGCCTTCCCTCAGTTGCTTCAATATCCCCATGACAATATGGCCACGACCTGGGGTTGGGTCTTCGCCCATTGGCGAGGATTAGGGGGATTACAATCTTGAATCTGTGTGCTTCCTCAGGCTCTGGGCTGCTTCGCGCCTAAAACTCTCGCTCTTCTCCCATGGGGATCACAAACAGCCTTCACGGGTTTGTTTACATCCGGTCCTGGACTGGCCCCATAAAGTTGTAGGTTTCGGACAGGCAATGTGGGCTTAAAATGGGCAAAGGGTAAAATTCGCAAAGGCCCCCCTGCTTAGAAAAAGATATAGCCTCCACCCACAACACTTATAAAGCGGAAAACGTGCAGCTAGAATCACCCAATCAGATTGGCTGATTTCGTCAATCCATGAATCCATGAGGCGCCCATGGGCGGGTGAATGTAACAAAACAATTATCCTTTACAAATATGTCTTTGATTTGGTACTTTTGAAAAATGAATGTTCATACATACAACGTTGTAAATATCGGCAATAGGTTATTGTCGACTACCGGTTCAACTACGCGGCCTGTTCACAAACTGTGAATAAAACAATGTTCACATGAATGACAATTGAAAATGAATAAACGATTAGCCACATTTATATCTGAGCACATCCAGAAAATGCTAGGAATTTTAAACAAACCTGTATTTAGAAAGAGAGCTGACGATTTGATATTGCAACTCTCAAGAAATCACGTTTTGAGAAAAAAGGACGATAACTGGGGAAAATATTTGCAAGAAGCTCACAGAGTAACTTCCCTTATACAGGTAAACAAGGTGTGATAATACATTAATAAATCACGCATTACTGCAGTATACAGGTGTGTCAGTTGTATGATTGTTTGCAATAAGGTATATACTATTACATTCTCGAAAAATACCAAAGTTAGGAAATCATATTTGCCTTCTTTCTGGATTTATTCCAATTCCAATTTGACAGCTATTGTAAATTTTCTGGGTGGGGTACATATTTCCTTGTTATTTTTAGTTGCATCAGCTGCTAGGGTTTGTACATTTCAAAATATAGTCCGAATTGTGATTGGTGTAATTAGGTAGACCTCCGAGTAAATGGCGTTGATTCACTATATATCAATCAATTGCAAGAGGACAACTTTAATAGGCTTTTTCCGTAAAGGTCTGTCAAACTACACTATAAGCTGCGTATTTGCGTAAATACCCAATTAAAATTGCCAAAAACCCAATTGAAATCAGAAGTAGTGAGTATCAAAAAGCAATGAGAACAATTGTGGTACCTTTATCATGCTGCAGAAAACAATAAACAGACCACAATATAGCATATTTTTATTATTTTTCCATGAAAACACATCCAAGGAGACAATTCTAATGAAATGCCAAGATATGTTTTCATTTTGAAACAAACTATTCAATAATTGCTGTCTGTTGATGTGTAAACAGTAGTGTGATTTTATTTTACCCAATTAAAATTTTGAAATACCCAATTGCTTCAGAACTGATGGAGTAACGATACTCAATTACTAATTCCTTATCTGGAGCATGGCAATACTCAATTACTAATTCCTTATCTGGAGCCCTGTTAGGATACAAATTGTGTTGGGAAGCCCCTATTATTGTCCCAATAGTTCGGGTTATTACAGTAATCCTGGCCAGTCTCAATGTGATGGTCCAAATGAGCAGCATTTCCTGTTTCATCGGTTTCGTCTCTGGAAACCCGCGATTTATCACATTTAATACCATAGTGTTTGTTTGTTTATTTATTTGCAGCCTATCAACAGCTAAGGTCATGTAAGGCCGGCCAAACGGGTTCGATCCCATTTTAACCTAAAATCAGAACGTATTTGCTGCGTATTTGTATATAAGCTGCGTATTTGCGTAAATTCCCAATTAAAATTGCCAAAAAACCCAATTGAAATCAGAAGTAGTGAGTATCAAAAAGCAATGAGCACAATTGTGGTACCTTTATCATGCTACAGAAAACAATAAACAGACCACAATATAGCATATTTTTCCATGAAAACACATCCAAGGAGACACTTCTGATGAAATGCCAAGATATGTTTTCATTTTGAAACAAACTATTCAATAATTGCTGTCTGTTGATGTGTAAACAGTAGTGTGATTTAATTTTTTCCCAATTAAAATTTTGAAATACCCAATTGCTTCAGAACTGATGGAGTAACAATACTCATTTATTAATTCCTTATCTGGAGCCCTGATGTACAAAACAATTCAAATGCGCCCGGGTGTAAATATAATAGTACTATTATATTTACACCCGGGCGCATTTTAATTGTTTTGTACATTGTTTAGAAAGGTTTTTCATGTATATACAAATGATAATTGACCATCCAAGACACGCTAGAATCACCTGTGGTCCAAACTGACAGAGTAGGGTCTTTGTAACAGAACCCTTGTCTCAGCAGGTGGACCAAATATCATTGTTCCCATTCAGGATGATAACTTTGTAGGTATATAGTCGAGAACATCACCGAGTCAATCAAGTTGAGTCGTGATAGCTGCTATTTGTTTATTGTCATTTTATATTTTTCAATAAAACTGACCATATACAGCATATAACTGTATAAACACTTGGATTGAACCCTAGTTTACATTTACAAACATACACCAACATTATATTGTTGATTTCAATACAATTTTTTACCAAAACAAATAGTTTATTTTTCTCATATATTCATGAATTTGTCAATAAATATGATTTTTTTTTTATTTCTATAAACACTAAAAGCTCAAAATATTTTACAACTACTATTTACATGCACATTGAAATAACCCACAAGTTATTTAATTTAAAAATACGCAAATTTGATACTGTATCACTGTTTTTGAAAATTCCACAGGAAAATGCCACTTTACAAGAGTAAGCCATCATGACTGTAAATCAAGACAGTCATGAAGTCACGACTACCTTGTAGGGACCTACTATTAATACACTTTCCTTCCAACAGGTGCCAATGTATTGGTCCACAGGAACGGGTCTCATAGAATATTCTAATAATATATTCTTATATACCATATATGTAGTATATTATACTATATATTACATTATTAGAATTGTCTGTTTGAGACCGTTTCCTGTGTATTGGTCCCTTCAAAGAGATTATCACCTTTTTCAGTGATCATCTCAGTCTGTATATGACCTTACTGTTGAATGGACGTACAACAGTGATTCTATATTTTATGTACATTTGGTGTCTTGGTGTAATTTACTGACAAATCACACAATTTATAAGGAAAATTAATATTTGTTCAGTAAAGAAACTATGTATATACCAATCCATTAAGAAAACAGTATTTACACTTCTTGTTATGTGTGTTTAGTTATTAGTTTCTGTTGTTGTCATATACGTGGTGCACCAAATGGGCATGTCCCGGTCATCAACCAGCACAGTTTACAAGCCCGTAATTCTCAAAACTTGTCCATTTGTACTTTGCTGTACATTGTATCTAAATTAAAATAGTTTAACATTTACATTAAACTTATTCAGCAATAAATTTGCCTTTTGTTGTCAAAATACTGACGTTAATGTATATGTCCCGCGAAATCGAATAATTTCCGTTGCGCTGAACAAAAAATGTAATATCTGAGTAACCTCCCTGTCCTACTCTCAGCTACTAATGCAATGAACACTGTTTATGGGCGCGCACTTTATAAATAAACACGGTGGTAACACAACTTCAGTCATTACTGAGAACGAGGCCGTTCTGTATTCAGAATTTTAAGGTTACACATTACATGCATCATTACCATTCGGGGTTTATACACTTCCATATGTATGTAGGTCGGCTGAAACTAAAATGGGTGGATAGACACACTTTCAACGTTGCATTTGCATATTCTACCTTCAGGATGTGTTGTATACAGAGGGGTGAAAAAGGGAATTTTTAAAGAAACATAATGTCCGTTACGGTCATTTCCGTTACAAAATCGTGTAACAGAACTGACGATCGTGTAACGGCAATGATAAGTTACCAAACTAACCAGTCAGTTCATGCGTCAATTAGATCTAAACCTGGTCCCATCGGTTGTCAGTCAGTAGTGGCACATTTATTCCGACCTACAACATTTATATATCAGGATTTAATTAGTAAAAGCTCTGTAACAACAAAAAACAGACACAGCTACGAGGAGTGTGGGTTTCTACTGGCAATCACATTAAAAGTAAACATTAGATTTAAGTTATATTGTACAGCATATGCAAAGTATAAATAAGTTTATTATATATGCTGTATTAGTATTTTAAATAAATGGAGAGTCATTACCGTTACATTTTGTCATCACCGTTACATAAATCATTTCCGTTAAGTTTTATAACGATGTTTGGTACATGTGGTAAAACACGGCATTCTGTTACATGCCAAGCTATTTTGTTTTGTTTAACTTTACTGATTCGTATTAAATACATGTTATTGGGTTTAATACCATAAATGAGAAATTCCACGACTTGCTACTAAATTGCTCTGTATCAAGCGGATACAATTAGCTTACCTTATTCTTGACATTTTTATTAATAGATGCCCCTTCAGTTTCATATATAATGCCGTTTAAAAGAAAAAAAATGTAAATGTAAAGCTAAGTTTACGTCATGTAAATGTACGTAACGGAAATAGTGGAAATAAAATATATAAAATGACGAGAACAATTGGCTATACTATTATAAATGTAATACCTGGACTGTCATCCAATGGAATAAACACAGTTTAATGGATTATTGGTTCTACTTCGAAACTTGAAAAACGGCACCAAGATGTACATAAAATATGGAATCACTGATAACCCCTATCAATCCAATTCTTGTTCAGTGTGTCCATTTCAGTGTGACCACCCAATTTGTCACAGGCGTTGTGTTACCCGTGCAGTATGACCGCCTATCTGACCCCACTGAATGAGATGTCGGGACTCGGACTGCTGTGGACGTCCCTGTCTGGTGTCTATATCATCAAAGGTCTCTATCAAGTCATGGCTGGGTCGTTCACACACAGGGATTTCGATGGACAGAAAGGGCTGCTTCGTTTCAATAAAAGGTATTTGGATTAAGTTTAAAGTTGCATCCATGTAGATTCTATATAAAGATAATATAAACATGGAATTGGAGGAAACAATCCCCACACAATGGATTATAAGGAATATCAATTTAATTCATCTTTGTTTAAAAAATATAGGAATATTCCCGATTCCTCTGAACTATAAATTGTTTTCATGGGCGACACATCGCGAAGCCAGCCATATACATACACATGATTTGTAGGCCAATCAGGCATGATTAAGCTACTACGCTAGGGAAACCTTGCTAATGCCTCCAATGATTGTAGTGTTTTAGCTGATCAGGAGATCCACGCTTACCACAAACTCAATGCACCATACCACCAACTTAGACATATACATGCTCAGAACTCCAGATAATTTTTGTATCTAAAGAGTATTATACCCCCCATATATCAAATTCAATGCGTATTTTGCTTTTACAAATGTATTATTGATTTTCTTCCTTTTTAAATAGGAAACAAATAATAAAAAATAAAACAAATATAAAAATCATTCATTCGAGCTGCAAAAAGCAAAGTAATTTTCAACTTTATTACAGTACATGTATTTTCACTACTCAGTTTGAAAATCAATGCAGATTTTCACTTTGCTATGAGTATTTTGTACTCCCACTTTTGATAATCAATGTATATTCTGCTAAAATAAGTGTGTAACATATGCCAATACGCACCTTATCTGGACCTCTGCATGCTGTATTATTGTAGGCTAACCTGATGCCATGGTCTTTAATGAGAACCTTAAGTCCATATCAGGCTTCAGTGAGCTACCTTTAGCGCTAATCAAGAACTCAAATTGTTTTAGTGGACAACGTATCACCAACCAACCATATACATGCCTGTTTATAATTGTAGACCAATCAGACGGCTGTTCCTGGGCATCTCTTTGAACGGAGCCGTGGTGATCGCGGCCTACAATTCCTACTGCTTCGGGATCACCAACTTTGGCTGGCTACAGAACTTCATGGACAGGGTCAGCCCAGCTGCTGTAACATCAACAGGTAATACAGTCTACTCGTTACTTCAAACTTTCTCAAGTCAAATACTGATAACTCAGTCAAATTCTTGGTGCCAAGTACATGTATATGTTTTCCTTATAATACGGTAACTCTCGTTATTCAAATTTTCATTAACTCAAAGTATTTTCCTCAGTGCGTTGGACTTTGAGTAATGAGTGTAAAGTGTACTGATAAAAAATAAATTTATCGACCTGTCAAATCATCCCATTACATGACATAATTGAAGGGGTCAATGGCAGAAGGGGGTTAACTCCATGAAAGAGGTAGCCCCCTTCTACCACTGACCTCTTCAATTATATCATAATGCAGACTATCCATAAATGAGCTGGAAAAGGCTCAAGAAAAAGGGATCTTGCAACATCAGCATACAATGTCCAATCAGGCCCAATGCTGTTCGTCATTGAAGTACTTTATTGCAAAACGATTAGATTCTAATTCGGACTGCAGTGTCCATCTGTTGTGACCTCGCTATTGAACACACATTAACAGGATACACTTATAGTAGTATGAAACTTTTTAGGGGGGAAAATCCTATTTTTATGCCACCGGGTTTCGAAGAAACGGGTGGCATATAGTGTTTGGACCGTCCGTCTGTCTGTCCGTCCGTCCGTCCATCTGTCCGTCTGTCTGTCGTCCGTCCGTCCGTCCGTCCGTCTGTCACAATTTTCGGTTAACCACTTTGTCACAGTTTCTCAAATATGCTGCAGGTGGCATCCGCGTTCGACAGACGTATTTCTTGTTTTTATTTCATCTCGAAAGTATATGTTGTTACCACTCATTTGAACCGTCTTGATGAGTGGTAACAACGTATGTATTTCCATATTATGTCTTTCGGATGAGACTTAAAATTGGGGTCTCATCGCTAAATGGCCCAGCTGTTGCTGGGACATTAAACCCATTCACTTTTACTCCACATGATTTAGTCATTTATTGGTTAATTAGCTGCGCATCGACTGGATGCCCTTTAACCATGATATACGATTATGATAACACGATAAATAGAATGCATGGGTCGGAAACATTACTACGCATTTCTAGCCTCACAAGTTTGATATCAAGACACTAGCCTGGTACTCTCTACAAAGCTCCAGATAAATTTTGTATCTAAAGAGTATTATACCCCAGATTTCAAATTAAATGAGTATTTTACTTTTACAAATGTATTATTGATTTTCTTCCTTATTAAATAGGGAATAAATGATAAAAAAAATATTAAACACATTTAAAAATTCACTAACTAAATTTCAACTTTATTATGTTGTAGTATTTTCACTACTCAATTTGAAAATCAATGCATATTTTCACATTGCTGTGAGTACTCCCACTTTTGATAATCAGTGTTTATTCTGCTCAAATAAGTGTGTAAGATATGCCAATACGCCTCTTGTCTGGAGCCCTGCTCTGTATATTCCAGATGAGATGTCGGTGTTGGTGGGGAGCAGTCTCCTCTTCGCCCACACGGCATCGCGTCTATACCGCGGCGTCTACGTGAACATATTCAGTAGCAGCCTGACCCAGGACATTGTTGATTGGCTAGCACCGCATCTCTATACGGCCCTGGCTGGGGTGACGATTCTGTCCGCAGCTCCGCCACTGGACGGAACTGGTCGCGGTGAGTTGTGTGGCAAGGAAATACAATCATTGCACCTTCATTTTGATGTTAAAAATCACTGAATCATTGATCTATCTTGTGAATGTGAAGTTCATGTTAATGATGGCATGACTGTGTCACATATGAGACATGCCATGTGATTTTGTGCCTAAGAACATGTGCAAGTTTTCATGAAATATATTTACAGAAGTTGACGTCATTTATGGAAAATATCGTAACTTCTGTAAATATTTTTCATGAGATATCGCACATTCGTAGGTACAAATTCACATGCCGTGTGTCATATGTTAACATATGAAGTGTCAGAATATTAAAATACCGTAAAGATTCTAATAGACGCCCATGCTCTAATAGACGCCCACCCCCAAGTTTTGACGTTGAAAATGACCAATTTTTGGGCTGATTGTATGAAATTAATACCTCTAATAAACGCCCAGTGCACATTTGAAACAAAATCAGAGCTAAATGTAAAAAAACAAAACTTCTTTCTAGTATTTTGAAGGCAACTTGAAAATCTGGGGAAAAAAACATAATTTCTACTTTCACTTTCAAACGTGGAAGCGAAATTCAACTGTTTCCGGTGTCACACTAAATTCTTCATCGGCAGTAGCTATTTGCACAGACGCTGGATATCAGAATTTAAACACAGTTCAAACCCATCTCGTATAATATGGGTCAAATTGACACCGTGTTGGATTGTTGACCGATATTTCATAGGAGTTGAGCAAAAATAAATATTTCTTGTTCTGGACGTGTCCATGGGCCGAAAAAAAACGCACTGATACGGGCCGAAACGTCCACAGGTCGAAACATCCATGGTCTGAAACGTCCACGGGCCGAAACATCCGAATGCGTAAATCTGATTTCCATTTATGATTGACGCTGTCTTGATATATGCATTACCAGTATTTTAACGTTTTTACCGACTGTACCATAATGACCAAAAGTCGGCCGAAACATCTTGGTCCAAAATGTCCATAAATTGACAGACAGTACAATCAAGTCTGGCAGAGACTGCGACGTTGAGAGTAACGTCCCTTCGTTATGTTTTTGTTTTGTTCAGAGAGTAGAAAATTGTATATTTCTATCATTGTCCCTTTGCTGAATAACATTTGCCTCTATTAAGATTGGAGCAGTGTGTTCCCTTGCTACTTACTGCATAGGGGAGATAAAAACAAACTAGATCTACATTGCTATTGTGGCATCCATTTTACAGCATACCGGTATCATGAAAGGTACATACCCACTCAGTACGCACAAAATGGTCTTTATATCAGAGACATCATCGGACACATTTTCTGGCAAAATAAACATTCATTCACCATTACCCCACGTATTAATTGGCATTATTGTTATATTTTATATCAGACGTAAATTTTCGCACTGATATCAGGGGCGATAACCGTGTTTCATTAAAATAGTAACGGTCATTACTACTTATTCTCTGTATTTGTTGTTTGATGTGCAATGATCATCCTTTATAAGCTGTCGCAAATAAAAAAAATTTAGGCAACGCATTTCATTAGTATAAATAATTAAAACAGACCATGCCTCATTTGCATATGAACATAGCGTGACATAGCCGCGCGTCACTATCAGTAAAATAAATTACTAAATGATTGTATCTGTATAGTGCGTAATTTTTAGAACTGGTGGAATAGTTTATAAAGAACATTTTGTGCCTCCCAAGTGGGCATGTACCTTTAACATAGCAATTAACAATACAATACATACTAGATGGCCGCGGCCAGCATATCACGCCTGTCTAGGTATTTGATGGCCCTAGTGTGTATGTATCTGGTTAGAGCAATCAGATTTGGGAGATATTGGGTATTTAAAAACTTTAACGCAGATTTCGTTCAGAATAATTAGACCTTGGGCATAGGGGCTGCATAGGTAGGTTATAGAATGAAAATATGGATGGTGATAAAGTGAAGGTTCAAGTCAATTGGACTTATGGTTGTGGCGATAATGACCACTTAAAAAAACTTTAACGCAGATTATAATGCAAATTTCAAAGTACAGTAATTTTACCTTGGGTGGGCTATAGAATGAAATTATGGATGATGATAAACAGTTGTGTGAAATTTCAAATCAATCAGACTTCGGCTTGCGGAGATATTTGGTTCATAAAAACTTGAACGCAGCTGTGATAAAAAACTTCAATGCAAATTTCAAAATATTTTGACCTTGACCTTGGGCATGGGGACTGCATGGATGGGCAATATAATGAAAATATGGATAATAAAAACGAGTCATGTTAAGTTTCAAGTCAGTTGGACTTGGGGTTATGGAGATTATGCTAATGCCGGCCACTCTAAACGCAAGCCAAAATGGGCGACTATATTACTCCGACCGAAAGTGGGCGTGATAAAAATGTTACTAAATTCAGTGCAAGTTCTGTTTGTTTATTGGGGTTTAACGGCCTATCAACAGCTACGGTCATATAAGGCCGGGTCAATGGGTTTAGTACTAGATCCCATATATTACCTGTACAAGTACATGTACAAGTACAAGTACATGTACAAATTGGGGGGAAAATCCCAAAATCAGAACTGAATATTTACAATAAACAAGAGGGCCATGATGGCCCTAATTCGCTCACCTGACTCCATGAACACCAGAGGAGAATGTGACATTGAGTTCATGTGTTTTAAAAAAATTGTGCTATTTTTAGATGGCGGTCATCTTGGATTAAGCGATGACTCTCATTTTACAAAATCTGAAAATGCTTCACCCAGCATCGGCCATGTGGTTCCTGAGAAAAAGACGTTCAAAATCTTGAATAAATGGACCTTTTGGTGGCCATCATGGATGACATAATCATCCGATTCCGACAAATATTGCACCAGAGTGATCGCCTCATTGATACCTTCAATTTGATATATGACATGACCATATTCAGTCAAAAATAAAATTTGACCCCAATTTGACCCCACGGGCCACGCCCATTTTTGACCCGGGGTCACCATTTTAACAACTTTCAAAGAGCAATGTACATCGATCATTCCTACCAAGTTTCGTCGAAATCCGGCTAGCAGTTCATGAGAAGAAGATTTTTTTAAGAATTTATGCTATTTTTAGACGGTGGCCATCTTGGATTAGCGATGACCTCCATTTTAACAAATCGAAAATGAAAAGGCTTCACCCATGGACCATAACTTTTAAGTTTGGCTACCATGGGCCAAGCGGTTCATGTGAAGAAGAATTTTGAAATCTCTAATAAAAGAACGACCGTTTGACATTTCGGCGGCCATCTTGGATGACATAACAATCCGATTTGGACAAAAAATGTACCAGAGTGATCGCCTCATTGATACCTTCGATTTGATATATAACATGACCATATTCGGTCAAAAATAAAATTTGACCCCATGGGCCACGCCCATTTTTGACCCCAGGGTCACCATTTTAACAACTTTGAAAGAGTATTGTACATCGGTCATTCCTACCAAGTTTCGTCGAAATCCGGTTAGCGGTTCATGAGAAGAAGATTTTTTAAGAATTTATGCTATTTTTAGACGGCGGCCATCTTGGATTAGCGATGACCTCCATTTTAACAAATCTGAAAAGGCTTCACACATGGACCATAACTTTTAAGTTTGGCTACCATGGGCCAAGTGGTTCATGTGAAGAAGAATTTTGAAATCTCTAATAAAAGAACGACCTTTTGACCTTTCAGCGGCCATCTTGGATGACATAACAATCCGATTTCGACAGAAAATGCACCAGAGTGATCGCATCATTGATACCTTCAATTTGATATATGACATGACCATATTCGGTCAAAAATAAAATTTGACCCCAATTTGACCCCACGGGCCACGCCCATTTTTGACCCCGGGGTCACCATTTTAACAACTTTGAAAGAGCAATGTACATCGATCATTCCTACCAAGTTTCGTCGAAATCCGGCAAGCGGTTCATGAGAAGAAGATTTTTTAAGAATTTATGCTATTTTTAGACGGCGGCCATATTGGATTAGCGATGACCTCCATTTTAACAAATCTGAAAAGGCTTCACCCATGGACCATAACTTTTAAGTTTGGCTACCATGGGCCAAGCGGTTCATGTGAAGAAGAATTTTGAAATCTCTAATAAAAGAACGACCTTTTGACCTTTGTTTCGGCGGCTATCTTGGATGACATAACAATCCGATTTCGACAAAAAATGCACCAGAGTGATCGCCTCATTGATACCTTCAATTTGATATATGAAATGACCATATTCAGTCAAAAATAAAATTTGACCCCAATTTGACCCCACGGGCCACGCCCATTTTTGACCCCAGGGTCACCATTTTAACAGCTTTGAAAGAGTAATGTACATCGATCATTCCTACCAAGTTTCGTTGAAATCCAGCAAGCGGTTCATGAGAAGAAGATTTTTTAAGAATTTATGCTATTTTTAGACGGCAGCCATCTTGGATTAGCGATGACCTCCATTTTAACAAATCTGAAAAGTTTTCACCCATGGACCATAACTTTTAAGTTTGGCTACCATGGGCCAAGCGGTTCATGTGAAGAAGAATTTTGAAATCTCTAATAAAAGAACGACCTTTTGACCTTTCGGCGGCCATCTTGGATGACATAACAATCCGATTTCGACAAAAAATGCACCAGAGTGATCGCCTCATTGATACCTTCAATTTGATGTATGAAATGACCATATTCAGTCAAAAATAAAATTTTACCCCAATTTGACCCCACGGGCCACGCCCATTTTTGACCCCGGGGTCACCATTTTAACAACTTTGAAAGAGCAATGTACATCGATCATTCCTACCAAGTTTCGTTGAAATCCAGCAAGCGGTTCATGAGAAGATTTTTTAAGAATTTATGCTATTTTTAGACGGCAGCCATCTTGGATTAGCGATGACCTCCATTTTAACAAATCTGAAAAGGCTTCACCCATGGACCATAACTTTTAAGTTTGGCTACCATGGGCCAAGCGGTTCATGTGAAGAAGAATTTTGAAATCTCTAATAAAAGAACGACCTTTTGACCTTTCGGCGGCCATCTTGGATGACATAACAATCCGATTTCGACAAAAAATGCACCAGAGTGATCGCCTCATTGATACCTTCAATTTGATATATGAAATGACCATATTCAGTCAAAAATAAAATTTTACCCCAATTTGACCCCACGGGCCACGCCCATTTTTGACCCCAGGGTCACCATTTTAACAACTTTGAAAGAGCAATGTACATCGATCATTCCTACCAAGTTTTGTCGAAATCCGGTTGGCGGTTCTTGAGAAGAAGATTTTTTAAGAATTTGTGCTATTTTTAGACGGCGGCCATCTTGGATTACGTAATGACGTCATTTTAACAATTTTGTAATCCCCCTACCTAAGGACCATCACCATGAAGTTTGGTGACTATAGACCCAATGGTTACCGAGGAAAAGACGTTTGAAAATGTTCACGGACGACGACGGACGACGACGGACGACAGACACATTGCGGTAACAATAGCTCACATGAGCTTCGCTCAGGTGAGCTAAAAAACTATATATTCAGCCCTGAAATCAGAATAATCCTGATCTGATGTCAGGTCCTCACCACACCAGAATCATTTGGCCCCCTCCCAAAAGCAGTAGGATTAGTAATAATCTTACTACTTTTATAATGGGCAATAACCCAATTCAACTCCCAGGTAACAAAAGAGCCAAAGATAAAAACGTACCCGAGGGCCAAACCAGGCAAATCGTGATTCCTATAAGGAGGTGTACCGTTAATTTACACCTTCACATTCGCCCGACCAACCACCCACCCAAATACATCTGCAAAACATGGCAATTCGATAAGGGCGAGTCTATTTGTATTCACAGGCTGGTTTGATTGGTCGAGTCCGAGTTGGCGCCACCTGGTGGGAGTGGGATTGTATTTCCTCCTATCCTACCAGGACAGCAAACAACAACAACAACTGGCGAAGCTGAGGAAAAACCGTGCAGGCGAGTCATTTGGTCAGGTTTAGTTTCACTGGTGCAGAGGAATGGTCCGTGGCCTAGAGAATATGGCATTGGAGGTTATGAGTTCAAACCTTACCCTAGGCGTGAACAATACTTACATAGTATTTCCATCCCACCGGTCTGTCTGTGGTATTGAAGTTGATATGTTGTGTCGCACGCAATATAGATTGTTATCAGGCTACATGAGTGTGCCATTTGATCAGGATCTAAACTGGTCACAAATGCCATAAGCCCAATTTCTCCTTTCACAGCCACATATAAAATAGCCTGATTTATCCCATTCTTGTGGAAAATCTTGGAAAATATTTTGAATCATATAATTGCAGGTCACGTAGTCAGCGAAGACCACAAGTTACCGAAGGGCGGAGCGTTTGACTACATCACATCACCTCAATTTCTCACGGAAATTCTTGTCCATGGCAGCATCGGCATCACTCTGGGATTCGAACATCAGAACTGGTGGCTATGCACGCTTTATGTCGCTGTTAGCCACACAGTCCGCGCGATTGGACGGCAACAGTGGTATAAAAAGAAGTTTGTGGACACTTTTCCCAAGGGACGGAAAGCAATTATCCCTTACATATTGTAATGGCAATTTTGTGTTTTTTTTTACTACATTATGCATTTCGTTATAACGGCACATTATTTACAACAGCTTACTCGGGTGCGATGGGTTGCGACGTAATGAGAGGCGACTATATATGTACAAGATGTATCGAGTTTGCAACCAGTGTAACCCCAGGTACCACTTCTACCTTGCTCACCATTTTGTGATACTGGATACCCACACACTGCTTAGTTAGATTTTGTCGTCTGCGGTTTTGTTTTCTTTTCCGTTTTTTTATCATAAAAAACATAGTTTAGCAGCACTTTAGAATCATTTCCATAAACGATTGTTAATTTGATTTTATTTATTCGTGTTTAACGGCCTATCAACAGCTAAGATCATTTAAGGCCGGGCCAATGGGTTCTATCCCACATTTAAAATCAGAACGGAATATTTACATAGAAAAATAAATTTATTCAGGTCTGAAATAGAATAACATAACCTGGTGCCAGGTCCATACCAAACCAGTCAGTTGGCCCCTTCCCCTAAAATACGATTAGGAATATTCGTATTACTCTTATAAGGGATCAAACCCGATTCAACTCTCGCATACAAGAATGCCAAATACGTACCTGAAGGCCAAATCAAGTCTCTGGTCGGGTGATGACTCCCGATCGTACAATTACCCGTCGCATGCTCCCAACCAACCACCATAAATGTGCTGTCAAACCATGTTTGTATTTAGAAAGTATATAAAAACAGCAGATGATAATTTTCGATTCACCTTTTAACTTTTTTAAAGTTTAACAATTGTTTTATGACCCCTAACTGACTTGTGCACAGCTTTCACCATATTATCGTTCATGTTACATATTAGTGTTTTTAACTCACCTGAGCCAAAGGCTCAAGTGAGCTATTGTTACCGCTTTTCGTCCTGCATTGTCCATCCATCCAGATTTTCAAACGTCTTCTACTCCCGAACCGCTGGGCCAATGTTGCTCCAACTTCATAGAGATGATCTATGCGTGGGGGCATGTCAGATTTGTAATTTGGAAGTGGTCACCTAATCCAAGATCGCCACCATGGAAAAGTAGGTCGAATTCTTAAAAATCTTCTCACGAACCGCCAGACAGATTTCAACGAACCTGGACAGGAATGATCGACAGTCAATGCTCTTTCAGATTGTAAAAATGATGACCCTGGGATCAAAAATGGATGGTGTTTGGCGGGTCAATTAGGGGTCAAATTTCACATTTTACATACTATGGTCATGTTGTACGGTACATAAAATCGAAGGTATTGAGGAGATGATCACTCTGAAGCATTTTTTTTATCCAAATCGCATGATTACGTCATCCAAGATGGCCACAAAAAGGTCAACTGGTATATTTTTATTAGAGCTTTTTCGGCCAAACTTCATAGTTATTGTCTTTCGGTGAAACATTTACAGATTTTTCAAATTGGAGATCGTCACATAATCCAAGATGGCCGCCATATAAAGTTGGACAAAATCTTTAAACAATTGTCTTCCCATTATAATCACCAGACTGGTTTCGACAACATTTTTTAGGAATAATGAATGTATAAAGCTATCTCAGATTTATTTGCATATATATAGTAACCAGGTGAGCGATATAGGGCCACAATGGCCCTCTTGTTTATCAGGTAACTTGCTATAGCTTGACCAAATGCACGCCGACTCTTAATAAGTTGTCATATCCTGTATTGACTAGATCTGCATATCCGGGTTACAACAAATTCCAAATTGACGTTTCTTTGACTACTGAAAGACGTCAGTGTAATGATGCAACATAAATATTTCCACACTTCTTTTCAACGAAAACCACATTAGATTTGTTCATTTTGTAGCATAAACTAGAAAATGTGTTCATAGAACACGGATGCCCCACCTACCGCTTTGATATTAAACAAGGGAATTCACTACAGTGGAACCTCTCTAAACCGTACACCAAGAACACATAATGAGACACGCCATGTGATTTTGTACCTTCAGACATCTGCGTAAGTTCATGAAATACAGAATTTACAATATTTTCTATAAAAGGCGTCAAAAGTTGACAAAAATTTCAGAGAACATGAAAATTATCAACTGTTGACTATGAAAAATATTGTAAATTTTGTAAACATATTTAATGAAATTACGCAGATGTCCGAAGGTACAAAATCACATGATGCGTCTCCTGTGATCTTATTTTGTACGAGTTTCTTGGTCATTTAGCTCCGGTGATAATGTCTGTTCATGATCACATAGCACACAACATAATGGCTCAAAATGAGCAATTGTCTGATTTTACAGGGAGACCTATCTAAATCAGACACCCTTGGGACCTCCTGGGGTTTAGAGAGGTTTCACTGTATGTAAATACATGTCCTGGTACTGCAATTGTACAGGTTATACATGGGGGTCATTTGGTTCCAAGTGACATCAATGGCTCATGATGGTGTGCAAGGTGGACATAAGCCTAATACTATTGATACAAGCTCAAACAAAAACCTTAACCTTGTGACGGACAGGCAAGGGTAACACTAACTGCACCCTCCACTATCGTGGTCACTGGTGGGGCATAAAAACATTACCTGATAAATAGAATACTATGCTATACATGTAGTGTCGGGAATTCTTCCACGAGCCTAGGAATTTATATGCCTTTCCTAACATTGTAGGTCAATAAATGGACATTAAGTTTTTGTCGCCATGAATACCACTATAAATGTCTGTAGTCGGGTTAGCATTAACCCATTCATCACCAAGTCACTGGAATGGATTTTGATATGTTAATTTTGCAACCAATTCAATCGTCACAAAATGATTTTCAGACTACGGTAGTCCATTTATGAAAAGGGGGTGTTTTTGAAAATTACATTCAAAAAGACGGCTCCGTCTCATCAAGATCTACATTTTTTGCCAATACCATTATACAAAGGTTAAAACTGTTTGTTAATAAATGACTGTACTGACCATGATCAAGCTGCGTGAACAGTTGCAGATATCACATGTAAGCTTGGAGCACTAGGACCTGTGACAGAAAACAAATGCCCATTATCCCACCCACCTGAAACTGTGCATTATGTATACACATTTATATAACGTACAGTACGATACCAACCAGGTGGGTGCAATAATGGGCATTTTCTTAATGGACGTGTTTTTTATGTCACAGGTCCGAGACTTCCACCTGTGCTCCAAGTTTGCATGTGATATCTGCAACAGATATGTTTGACTGTACAAGCCTACAAGAACAAACAACATTCCATAATACTTGTGTGGAACAAAATCATGGCTATATAGCGCAAACAATAGCAAATCTTGCCATGTCTATTTCTTCATTAATATACATCTTCATTAATATTCAGCTCAAAGTTCAAGCAGACAGGTCACTTTAATTTGCCAAAATTAGCTGTAGAAATTATGAATAACCGGAACTTAAGTTTTTGCCGCCACGAAAACCGCTGTAAACGTCTGTAGTCAGGTAAGCATTAAAACTGTCCATTAATAAATGACAGTACAGACCATGATCAAACTGCGTAAACAGTGTAGAATTTGTTACAGACAAAATTTCACCTTTTTTCAGATATTTGCATAAAACTGTTTAACATTACTTGTACAGTAGAACCCGTCTTAACCGGACACCTATAAAATTCGGTGTGGTTAAGTTTGACGTGTCCCACTGTCATTTATCCCCGATATTAATGGCTGTTCATGATTGCAAAGCACATAGACATGCCATGGAGTGTTCATACTCAGAATTACATTGGAATACTTCTATCTATTTTATTTTTCTGCTAGCATATATTAGAATCGACTGGAAGAATGCCAATACATATTAAAGTGACTGTGTCTCAGATGATGTCTCTGATATCCAATACATTGTTATTTTTTGCTTCATGTACAGTAAATGGAATATATCCATCAATCTTACCATTTTATTTGATCATATACCAAAAAACATGCTTTATATTCACATACACATCAGAAACTGTGTGTGGGTGTTTGGTCGTGAGCATGCGAAGGGTAATTTAAAGATCAAGGGTAATTTAAAGATCGGGGTTCATCCTTACTGGAATGCCTACTTGCATGGTTTGGCCCTCATGTACATTTTTGGCCTTCTGATACTTGAGAGCTAACTCCTTTTGTGCCCCATTAATAAGTAATACGATTAGTGCTGATCATATTACTTATGGGGTTGGAGCTAAGTGACTGGAATGGACCTGGCACCAGGTCAGGACTGAATGTATATTTTTCTGTAAATATAGAGTTCTCATTTTTGGGAGTTTCCCTCATTATGGACCGGTTAAATACGGGATAGTCCAACCCGTTGGCCCGGCCTTAAAATGACCTTAGCTGTTCGGACGTTAAACACCAATAATCGATCAACCAGAAACTGTGAGGAGCAGGGCAGATAATTTGGCTTGGCATAATTTGGCATTTTCACTATACAGAGAGAAAATGGAAAATTTCTTTGTTTTTTATGTGATACATGTACCAAATTTAGAAAAAGCTTTCAAACCATCGATTGCAAAACATGCTTATAATACTGAAAAATAACCGGTACCGTTGCAAGTAATAGTTATTTTTCAGTACTATAAACATTGTTTTATCAAGTTTCAATCAGAAATACTATATAAATCTTCAATTAAACTATTTATTTCCTTTCTAGGCATATCTGAGACCCAGTGCCTTTAAGTGTTGAAAAAAGGACTTTAGCTGATCAAACTGTTTTAGACTGTAGATAAAATGTGGCTGTAACTGGAGAATTGCAGCTTTTGACATTTGTGGCCAGTCTGCGGATTTCTGTAGCCTGATAAGGATCAATCTATAGTGTCAGTTAAAGGTACATGCCCACTCAGTAGACACAAAATGTTCTTTACAGGAATTAAATAAGTGTATAATTGTGTCACTATTCCACCAGTTCTAAAAATTATGAGTGCCCACTTTACACCATTACCCCACGTATTGATTGGCATTATTATACATTTTATATCAGACATAAATTTCCACACTGATATCAGGAGTGATAACTGTGTTTCCTTAAAATGTTAATGGACATAACTATTTATTCTCTGAATTTATTTTTCGATGTGCAATGATCATACTTTATAATCTGTCGCAAATATTATTTTTTCAGGCGACACATTTAATTAGTAGAAAGAATTAAAAAAAATATCATTCATTTGCATATGAAAATAGCCCGATATCACCACTAGTCAGTATCAGTAAAATAAATATTACATAATATTATATATGTATAGCGGGTACTTGTAATTATAAGAACTGGTGGAATCGTGACACAATTATACAATTATTTAATTCCTATAAAGAACACTATGTGCCTAATGAGTGGGCATGTACCTTTAATAGTATGACGGGTCTTTCTGCGAGTGTATAGAGTGACCAGTACAGAGCCTGATCAGTCTGCGCGGATGCGCAGGCTTGCGCTGATGCGCAGGCTGATCTGGGTCTACACTGGACGCAAAGGCCATAAGCCCTATTTTTGCAATCACATCCACAGACAAAACCCTCCGGAGCAGGGGATAATTTGTGCCAGAAGGGTTTTATCAGAAATGACATCGGTTTAACAGCAAAAGCCTTTAAGGGTTTTATGCAGAAGGGGATTTGTCTGATAATACATGAAATTAACAGCAGGAGGGTGTTTTATGCGGGAAAAATTTGTCGGGAAAAATTTGTCCGAAATGAGGGACCGTTGCTAGTTATCTCCTGTTGAATTTATAGAAATCCAGTCCAAATTGTGTAGTTTAAGGTCTTATTGCTTGTAAAAATGGCGAATGTAGCATGATCTGTTATGAAAAGGAGCAATTATAGTGATTTTGACTAGTGCTGATCCAGATCACCCTACATATCTCTGCAATCTGATCTGGGACTACATTATTTGACAGATTCATATTTTCACACTTATTAATGTTATTGCAATCAGTGTCTGATCTGGGTTTACTCTGTTCACAAAACTCTATGTTTGTGCTATTCAGTAAGAAATAGACGCCGAAATATTGCATAGAATTGGATCTCTATATATTTGAAAAGGGACATAACTTGCTACGATCCCTCATTACGTAAATTTAACAGCAAAAGGGTTTTACGGCAGGAGGGTTGTTGTCATTATACACATGCGAGACTATTTTGTATATATGCTTTACGCTGTTTACTGTATAGGTAGAAATCTATACAACATGTATAATTGTATATCTATATAAATATATACACTCAGGTGCTCTATGTTTGTTTGTTTGTTTGTTGGGGTTTAACGGCCTATCAACAGCTACGGTCATTTAAGGCCGGGTCATGGGTTTAGTACTGCCGGTAAATCCCATATATTAACTGTACAACTGAATATTTACAATAAAAGAACTACATGTATATATTCAGGCCTGAAATCAGAATGATCCTGATCTGATGCCAGGTCCTCGCCACACCAGAATCACTTGGCCCCCTCCCAAAAGCAGTAGGATCAGTAATAATCTTACTACGTTTATAATGGGCAATAATTCAGGTGCTCTATAGTTGGGCCACCTGTGAACATGACAGTTGATCGTGTGTCTACATTGGTCACAAACTTCATGTAGCAAGTAATTTTGCTCTGTTTATGGCCGAATTTTATGTTTACAATTTCACAAGATTTTCTGCCTTAGCATACACATACAAGACATTCCCCAAAATTGGTTTTGATGATCTGCAATATGTTTTTTAAGTGAATTTGAAAGTTTCAAATTTCAGTGCACAAAAGCTGAATTTGTTGTCAACTTTCGACATCATGTATAGACAATATCATATTTTTTTCTAAATCATTTAAAGACAATATCTCTTTTTTTCTAAGTCATTATCGGTGAACTAATATGATGATAAAGCAGAAAATACTGTGTGGTTGTATGAAAATAAAATATTTATGTGAAGTTCTTACAATAAGGATCTTTATTGTGGATGGCTACATGTGAAACCAATGAATAACTAGAAATGGACGCTTGTCGACAAGCGCATGTGTATCCCCCTCCCCAGATACACAAGTAGTTTGAAAAAAGGGTGTTTGAGTTATGCTCCGGAGACAAAATCAGTGACGGAAAAAACAAAGGAAGATAACTAAAAAATTAGTGATGCAAGAGTTGCATTCTTGCGTGACACACCTTTAGGTTTGTGGTCTATGCATGTGTGAAGTTTCATGAAAATATTCCAAAGGGTGTTCGAGTTATGCTCCAGACACGAAATCAGTGCACGAAACAACAAAGGGAGATAACTAAGAAATTAACGACGCAAGAGTTGTCATTCTTACGTGTGACACACCTTTGGGTCGTCTTCTATGCATGTGTGAAGTTTAATAAACTAGAAAATGTGTTCATAGAACACGGATGTCCCACATATCGCTTTGATAATAAATGAGGCCAAATTCCAAGTCAAAATTTTCTTTAACCTGAGAGTTAAAGTTTTTGAAGCACCAAGTATGTGACCTTGACCCTGGGCTTGGCGGGGGCAGGACAAACGTGGATTTGGCACAGGGCGATAGAGGACCATTAGAGCAATGCATATATGAAATATGAAGCTGATCCGTGAAAGAAAACAGAAATTATAAGATATTTACCTGAGCGTTAAAGTTTTTGAAGCACTAAGTATGTGATGTTAACCCTGGGCTTGGCGTGGGCAGGACGAACATGGATTTGGCACAGGGCGGTAGAGGACCATTAGAGCAACGCATATATGAAATATGAAGTTGATCCGTGAATGGAAAGAAAAATTATAAGATATTTACCTGAGCGTTAAAGTTTTTGAAGCACCAAGTATGTGACCTTGACCCTGGGATTGGCGGGGCAGGACGAACGTGGATTTGGCACAGGGCGGTAGAGGACCATTAGAGCAATGCGTATATGAAATATGAAGATGATCCATGAAAGAAAACAGAAAGTATAAGATATTTACCCGAGCGTTAAAGTTTTTGAAGCACTAAGTATGTGACCTTGACCCTGGGCTTGGCGGGGGCAGAACGAACGTGGATTTGGCACAGGGCGGTAGAGGACCATTAGAGCAATGTGTATATGAAATATGAAGCTGATCCGTGAAAGAAAACAGAAATTATAAGATATTTACCCGAGCGTTAAAGTTTTTGAAGCACCAAGTATGTAACCTTGACCCTGGGCTTGGCGGGGGGCAGGACGAATGTGGATTTGGCACAGGGCGGTAGAGGACCATTAGAGCATATGAAATATGAAGCTGATCCGTGAAAGAAAACAGAAATTATAAGATATTAACCCGAGCGTTAAAGTTTTTGAAGCACCAAGTATGTGACCTTGACCCTGGGCTTGCCGGGGGCAGGACGAACATGGATTTTGCACAGGGCGGTAGAGAACCATCAGAGCAATGTGTATATGAAATATGAAGCAGATCGGTCGAAGGATGAAGAAATTATGAGACATTTACCCGAGTGTTAAAGTTTTGTGACGGACGGACGGACGGACGGACGGGACGCACGTTCCTACGAATGAATACTTGTTGGGTTTTTACTGTATAAAAATACCCAACAAGAGTACCCAACACTATCCTAACCCTACCCAATAAGATCCCCGTACGCTTACAACAAGTACCCATTCGTGTGTGCGGACGGACGGACGGACGGACGGAACGGACGGACGGACGGAGGACGGACGGGACGGACGGACGAGGGTAACACTAAATGCCCCCTCCACTATCGTGGTGGGGCATAAAAATATTCCAAAGGGTGTTCGAGTTATGCTCTGGATACAAAATCAGAGCACGAAACAACAAAGGGAGATAAGTAAACAAGAATTCCGCGGAATCAGATGCCTCGCCTTGTCCCGCCTTGACCTCGAGCCTGGGCCCGAAAACAATTTTCACTGGCCCGAATATATTATACAATTATTGACTAGTGAGCCATAGAATATCAGATTATATTCTATGGCTCACTAGTCAATAATTGTTTTATTATATGATAATAGTCTGTATATAGCACTTACGACCTTATGCTACTAGACAAAAATTGAAAAAGAATTTGAAAAAAAAAAATGATTTTTTTTTTTTTTTTTAAATTAAAAATAATAATGCTTGCTACTGGAGCCCAGAATTTTTTTTAATAGTCCTATATTTATCTACATATATCTGCACAGGTCCACATCATGCCACAATATTTTCAACACAGTTTACGGAAATGTAATATACAAAAAAAAATAAATAATAATGCTCGCTACTGGAGCCCAGAATTTTTGTTAATAGTTACGGAAATGTAATAATGTACCTGTATAAATTACCTGTAATAAGTTAGTGGTCAGTTAAAAAATTGAAAAAGAATGGAAAAAAAAAAATGGAAAAAAAATATTAAATTTAAAAAAAATAAAAGGATAATGCTCCCTACTGGAGCCCAGGATGTTTTTTAATAGTCCTATATTTATCTACATATCATATATATACAGGTCCACATATTGCCACAATATTTTCAACACAGTTTACGGAAATGTAATATAATCATTTACCTGTATAAATTACCTGTAAGTGGTCAGTGGTCAGTTGCACATGCTAGCACATGCACAGGTGAATAGTCTGTATATAGCACTTACGACCTTATGCTACTAGACAAAAATTGAAAAATAATTTGAAAAAAAAAAATGAAAAAAAAAAAATGGAAAAAAAAAGAATGAAAAAAAAAAAATGGAAAAAAAAAGTTTAAAAATAATAATGCTTGCTACTGGAGCCCAGTTTTTTTTTTAATAGTCCTATATTTATCTACATATATCTGCACAATATTTTCAACACAGTACCCAATGTAGTAATTTACCTGTATAAATTACCTGTGGTCAGCACATGCAAGCACATGGTTCTCCCAGTCTATTTTGTTCTCTCTACAGGTAAGGTGTACAGAGCACACGAGAAAAGGTGTACAGAGCAGACGAGAAAACGGGTCTTCATGCATTATTGTCCAGTTTGTAGAGTGCGCAAAACAAAAAAGGGAGATAACTCACGCAAGAGTTGTCATTCTTGTGTGCGACACACCTCCGGGTCGTGGTCTATGCATGTGTGAAGTTTCATGAAAATATTCCAAAGGGTGGTCGAGTTATGCTCCGGACAGGAAATCAGTGCGCGAAAACAAAAAAGGGAGATAACTCAAAAATTAGCTATGCAAGAGTTGTCATTCTTGTGCACGACACACATTCGGTTCGTGGTCTAATTGAATGTGTTAAGTTTGATAAAAATATTCCAAAGGGTGGTCGAGTTATGGTCAATCAGTGCGCGAAACAAAAAAGGGAGATAACTAAAAAATTAGCTATGCAAGAGTTGTCATTCTTGTGCGCGACACACCTTCGGGTCGTGGTCTATGCATGTGTGAAGTTTCATGAAAATATTCCTAAGGGTGGTGGAGTTCTGCTCCGGACACGAAATCAGTGTGAGAAACAAAAAAGGGAGATAACTCAAAAATTAGCTAAGCAAGAGTTGTCATTCTTGTGCGCGACACACCTTCGGGTCGTGGTCTATGCATGTGTGAAGTTTCATGAAAATATTCCAAAGGGTGTTTGAGTTATGCTCCGGACAAGAAGTGTCTGCGGCGGACGCGGCGCGCTGTCAAATCCATAGTATCCCCCGACGGTGAGTGAGTGAGTGAATAGGGTTTAACGTCCGCTTTTCTGACATAGAGGTACAAGCCTCAGGGAGTCTACACGCAGACGGGTCAACGGGGTCGTGTCCCGTATCCACCTGTCCGAGGGGGGTAAATCCCAACTTCAGAACTCAATATTTACAATCAAAATATATATTCAGTCCTGAAATTAGAACAACCTGATCTGGTGCCAGGCCCTCGCCACACCAGCATCATTTATCCCATCCCCTAAAAGTAATAGGATTAGCGCTAATCTTACTTTTATATATGGGGCATAGCCTGACTCAACTCTCACATACAAAAAATGTACATGAGGGCCAAATCCGGTATAGTGGGTTCCGGAAAGTATGAACCCAATCGTTAAGCCAGTTTAGTCGCCTTTTACGACAAGCAATGGCGACTGCAGCACTATTCTCAGGATCAGTTGATCCCGCCCCGGTGCCTGCACGAGGCCTTTCCCCCGACGGAGTCCGGGTGATACAATTATATTGTTGCTCATTACACAAGCTTATGTGTATCTCCCACATTCACACACAAATATGTCTGCCATAATACATACAATCAAACCTCCATGGATGGCCACCTCTCTACAACAACACCCTCTCTGTAATAACAGATAGTTTATATCGCTATCCCAAATGGACAATAGCCTCTATATTGAACCTCCCTACAACAGCCACAACAGTCTTCCCATCAGTGGCTGTTGTAGAGAGTTTGCACTGTAACTCTAACACAGTGATGTTGTTGCGGAGCGTATGAAACTACTGAAAGTACAAGTAGTATTTTTCTCACTGGCTGCTACTTCGGGAAAGTGTGACAGGTTTAGATGTTTATTATTTGAAATGACAGCCAATAGTGATCAAACATGTTATTCAACGGCATAAACAATAACAGATCGACTGAATGACAACTAGCGTAGGCCTGATCAGACTGTGCACATGCCAACACCACAGGCCTGTATAGTGGTTTTGGCTCGTGACGGCCGTCTCATCAGGATCTACACTTTTTGCAAGTATTTTTTTATATTTTTGAGAGCAAAAACACCCCCTTTTCATAAATGGACTAGTCTGAAAATCATTTTGTGACGATTGGATTGGTTGCAAAATTAACATATCAAAATCCATTCCAGTTACTTCGGGATGAAAGGGTCAAGGTCTTTACGAGAGTTTACATTTCCCAGACAGCTGTACTCCACAAAGTGTGTCCATCGTTGCAGGCCATGTAAACATCCACTTAATCATATATATATAGCTAAAAACATTGTAGACACCACTGCTATAACAACTGATGTAGAAAACAATAGATCAAATGTGCCCTGAACATGGATATATATTAGAATCGTCAGGTTTGCGAGTGAATGGCATTGATGCACCGATTCACCATCAAACATGCATTAACCCTTAGACTGCTTTATATTTTACTTATTTCTCAATAAAAATATGATTTGACAGCATTTTAGATTCATTTCCATTGGAAATGATTCTAAAGTGCTGCCAAAACATGTTGAGAAAAATGGAAAATAAACAGCAGACGACAAAAAATAATGTAGCAGTGTAAGGGTTAACAACAACATTGCTTCAACAATTGGTGTACAAAACAATAGACCATATGTCCTGAAAAAAGTGAATGGGTTTAACGTCCCAGCAACAGCTAAGGTCATATAGTGACGGGACCACAGTTTAAAGTCTCATCCGACAGACCAATGGGATGGAAATACTATGAAAGTATTTTTGATGCCTAAGGCAAGGTTTGAACCCACAACCTCCAGACTGGAAGTCCTTTGTTCTAACCCCTAGGCATCAACCCATCCACAGACCATATGTCCCTGAATGCCGCAAGTACTCTGAAATTTTTGTCAACTTTTGACTTTATTTATGAAAAATACTATAAGTTTTGTAAACGTATTGAATGTCCGAAGGTACAAAATCACATGGCGTGTCATGTCCCTGAAGGTGGATATAGATATCTGCCGTTGATGCACCGATTCATGTAAACAGTTGGTGTACAAAACAATAGCTGGACTATACTAGCTTCAAGTTTGTGAGTATATGCCGTTGATGCGCTGATTGACCATGGGGGGCCGGTGCTGGAACTGGTGGTACTCCATCGACTCTGTGGGCACGAAATACAGTGGCACGTACCCCACCCGCCCGCTCGACCACACCTGGGGGTAAAATGGACAAGCAAAATGGACATTATGTTTGCGACCAGCGTAGCCCCTGTCAGATCAGTCTACGCAGTCTGATCACGGCCTAAACAGTTTGCCATTCAAACATGGAATCGTAATCTGACAGTGTGACTGTAACAGGATAAGTCGTAATCCTGTAGGGGCCCAAATAATATATTCATGAAAATTTGCTTAATAATCATCAGAATTTCAAATAAATGGAGCTAATTCACCGTTCGTACAAACTATTTATGAATTTTTAGATAAACTAATGGATACAACGCATTACGTACGTATTGCTATGTTTATTCATATTAATACGAGTATACGTACATCAGTGAGTAGTGCACTGTAGTCAAACTTCAGCTCAATACTGGCTGTTTATTCAAATGTTTATTCCTATTAATACGAGTAAACGTACGACCGTGAGTAGAGCACCATTGTCAAACCTCAGATCAATACTGGTTGTATATTGCTATGTTTATTCCCATTAATACGAGTATACGTACGACAGTGAGTAGAGCACCATTGTCAAACCTCAGATCAATACTGGCTGTTTATTGCTATGTTTATTCCTATTAATACGAGTATACGTACGACAGTGAGTAGAGCACCATTGTCAAACCTCGGATCAATACTGGCTGTTTATTGCTATGTTTATTCCTATTAATACGAGTATATGTTTATTCCTATTAATACGAGTATACGTACGACAGTGAGTAGAGCACCATTGTCAAACCTCGGATCAATACTGGCTGTTTATTGCTATGTTTATTCCTATTAATACGAGTATATGTACGACAGTGAGTAGTATACGTACGACAATTAGTAGAGCACCATTGTCAAACCTCAGATCAATAGTGGCTGTTTATTGCTATGTTTATTCCTATTAATACGAGTATACGTACGACAGTGAGTAGAGCACCATTGTCAAACCTCGGATCAATACTGACTGTTTATTGCTATGTTTATTCCTATTAATACGAGTATACGTACGACAGTGAGTAGAGCACCATTGTCAAACCTCGGATCAATACTGACTGTTTATTGCTATGTTTATTCCTATTAATACGAGTATACGTACGACAGTGAGTAGAGCACCACTGTCAAACCTCGGATCAATACTGACTGTTTATTGCTATGTTTATTCCTATTAATACGAGTATATGTACGACAGCGAGTAGAGCACCATTGTCAAACCTCAGATCAATACTGGCTGTTTATTGCTATGTTTATTCCTATTAATACGAGTATACGTACGATAGTGAGTAGTATACGTACGACAGTTAGTAGAGCACCATTGTCAAACCTCAGCTCAATACTGGTTGTTTATTGCTATGTTTATTCCTATTAATACGAGTATATGTACGATAGTGAGTAGTATACGTACGACAGTTAGTACAGCACCATTGTCAAACCTGAGCTCAATACTGGCTGTTTATTGCTATGTTTATTCCCATTAATACGAGTATACGTACAACAGTGAGTAGAGCACCATTGTCAAACCTCAGCTCAATACTGGTTGTATATTGCTATGTTTGTTCCCATTAATACGAGTATACGTACGACAGTTAGTAGAGCACCATTGTCAAACCTCAGATCAATACTGGTTGTATATTGCTATGTTTATTCCCATTAATACGAGTATACATAGGACAGTTAGTAGAGCACCATTGTCAAACCTCAGCTCAATACTGGTTGTATATTGCTATGTTTATTCCTATTAATACGAGTATACGTACGACAGTTAGTAGAGCACCATTGTCAAACCTCAGATCAATACTGGTTATTTATTGCTGTTTATTCTTACTAATACAGTATACACAGAGTTGAGCACCATTGTCAAACTCTCAGCTGTTTTATTGCTATGGTTTATCATTAATACGAGTATACGTACGACAGGGAGTAGAGCACCATTGTCAAACCTCAGATCAATATTGGTATATTGCTAGTTTATTCCTTACTAACTACGAGTATACGTTACGACAGTGAAGTTAGAGCACCATTGTTCAAACCTCAGATTCAATTACTGGCTGTTTTATTTGCCTAATGTTTATTCCCATTCCCAATTAAAACGAGTTAAATTACGTTACGACAGCGAGTAGAGCACCATTGTCAAACCTCAGATCAATACTGGCTGTTTATTGCTATGTTTATTCCTATTAATACGAGTATACGTACGACAGTGAGTAGAGCACCATTGTCAAACCTCAGATCAATACTGGTTGTTTATTGCTATGTTTATTCCTATTAATACGAGTATACATACGACAGTGAGTAGAGCACCATTGTCAAACCTCAGCTCAATACTGGTTGTTTATTGCTATATTTATTCCCATTAATACGAGTATACATAGGGCAGGGAGTAGAGCACCATTGTTAAACCTCAGATCAATACTGGCCATTTATTGCTATGTTTATTCCTATTAATATAATGTTTGATCATGTCTAGCCGTGTGCAAACGTTTGCTGTGGCCCGAGGGAACTGTTTGAACCCAAGGCCGCAGGCCGCGGGTTCAAACAGTTCCCGAGGGCCACAGTAATTTGAGCATTATATTCAGAATTTTCAGTACTTTTATAAACCGTCCCATTCACGTAGATAATTTTCGGTATTCATATTCCGGGGTCGCGTCATGAACGTCATGAAGTAGTGACGTCATGAAGGCACTTCCGCGTAGTGACGTCATGAAGGTACTTGGTCTACGCGCAGCCCCGGAATGAGCATTGCCTAAAGTCATATGCAAACAGCACGCGCTATATGTTTGCACATATGTGCAAACAACGGAAACCATGTAACAATATAAGGTTTGATCATGTCCAGCCGTGTGCAAACGTTTGCTGTGGCCCGAGGGAACTGTTTGAACCCAAGGCCGCAGGCCGCGGGTTCAAACAGTTCCCGAGGGCCACAGCGTTATTGTTACATTTCCAACAAAAATTGATGTAATTTGAGCATTATATTCAGTATTTTCAGTACTTTTATAAATCGTCCCATTCACGTAGATAATTTTCGGTATTCATATTCCGGGGCCGCGTCATGAACGTCATGAACGTCATGAAGTAGTGACGTCATGAAGGCACTTCCACGTAGTGACGTCATGAAGGCACTTGGTCTAACGCGCAGCCCCGGAATAAGCATTGCCTAAAGTCATATTCAAACAGCACGCGCTATATGTTTGCACATATGTGCAAACAACGGAAACCATGTAACAATATAAGGTTTGATCATGTCCAGCCATGTGCAAACGTTTGCTGTGGCCCGAGGGAACTGTTTGAACCCAAGGCCGCAGGCCGCGGGTCCATTCACGTAGATAATTTTCGGTATTCATATTCCGGGGCCGCGTCATGAACATCATGAACGTCATGAAGTAGTGACGTCATGAAGGCACTTCCGCGTAGTGACGTCGTGAAGGCACTTCCATTACGCGCGGCCCCGTAACGAGTATTGCCTAAAGCCATATGCAAACAGCACGCGCTATATGTTTGCAAACAACGGAAACCATGTAACAATACGAGTATACGTACGACAGTGAGTAATGCACCGTTGTCAAACCTCAGATCAATACTGGCTGTTTATTGCTATGTTTATTCCTATTAATACGAGTATACGTACGACAGTGAGTAGTGCGCCGTTGTCAAACTTCGGCTGGAACTGCACACAGTGTGGGACCTCTCCATCCTCCCCCTTCACCAGACCACTGTAATTAGGGAGTGTGATGGATTCATCAATTCTTTAATTCATTCATTGATCCATAATATAATAATCGATACTTTATTGACAGATTGGTTGACCAATTCATTAATTAGTTTAAACAATATTTTTATTTCATATATAGCAGGTTACATATACACAAGACAAGTGATAAAAGGATTAGAAAACAAGCTTCGTAAAAGCTTATGTGAATTCTTCTCCTTGACAGTCTATGGGCCGCCGGCTGAGATAAGTGACCTTACGACAATTGCGTTAATTGACAATACTTGAGATATATTTTGTTTATTGTACCTCACACAGTACGATTTGCATGTACTCACCTTGCTGGTGTGATTATTGCTACAACATTAGCTGAAAACGAACAGTGTATGCCCTGAGCAGACCGCTCGGATGAGCGGGCTGACATGGGTCCACGCTGGTCGCGTATGTCGTAAGGGCCGTGTTCTCAGCAGGGTGCCCATATTACACAATAGTTATTGAACAGTGGCAGGAAATAGTTTAATATTGTTTATCTTATGATCACTGAAAATGAAAATGGAGCATACACGTGATAAATATGGTTCTATAATACCAACACCAAATATTATCAAATCACCAATAGGCCAACACCCGTGCTCGCTGCGACCGCATTCAATCTATCAGAGGCAACAGCCTGTCTTTGGTTGAAGATCCAAGTACCTTACAAGTCGCAGCAACAGAGTGTCTGGTTATATACAAGTCTTTGATATATCTGTGACAATTGGACCACTATACTTGATTGTTTTTGATTGTCTGGTTTGAAATCGAGTTGAAAACAAGCCATTATTATGTATACGCCTATCTGTTAGTATATTTAGTTAGGAATTTAATTACTTTAGTCTGGCCTAAAAGCGTTTTGTAGACATTATATAGTTGTGCACTTGCAAAAATACGGTGGTATTCTGTTCAAATGATAATCGTTCGTTACCATAAAGAAGATTGTTGGCTATCGGTGGACACGGAATGTCTGTTAAGTGAAGATGTCTTTGACGTTGATAGTTTTCGCAATATAGTAGAAAATGATTGATTGTTTCTACCGCAACACAAGTACAATTTGGAGAATCAACTATAGATCTACGATGAAGGTCATAATTCAAGGAACTGCATGACAAACGAAGACGGGCGTGCAGTACTTGTCCTTGTCTGGAGCCTATATTGTATAAGATGGGTGATTTTGTAACATTTTTATTTATAATTGCCTTAAAGGACGGTGCTGATTGCGCATTTTTTTCCTGTTCTGACAATTTATTCCATTCACGAATAGTGTGGTGTAGATATGAATTTGAGTACAATTGTGTACGACAATGTACTAATGGTATATTAGTAGCGTTTCTAAGGGTATACCGTGCTTGTATCTGTTCAGGAATCAGATCGCTAAGATATTGTGGGGATAGTTTATTTACCATTTTGTAAAATAGTATAAGTTTGTGTTTATTTCGTCTGTTTTCCAAGGATTCCCACCCGAGATCTTGATATAATTTATCAATATTACAAAGTTTAGTAGCTCCACACACTATGCGCGCAGCTTCTATCTGTACTGCTTCGATCTGGTGTTTTAATTCGTCTGTGCAATTACTCCATACAACATCACCATACTCCAAAAGAGGTCGAACAAAACAAAAATACATGCATTCAAGAGCTGACCTTTTTAGGGTGAATTTCAGAGATCGTAATATGCCTATTCTTTGCCATGCTTTATTTAGATATGACGAGATGTGTGGATACCATTTTCCGTTTTCTGATAGAATTATTCCTAGATGTTTATGTTCATTAACAGTTGTAATAGGACGAGTGTCCATTTTAAGTACTGGATGCTGTGGTTTATTATGTTTTCTTGAATAAATCATTGACTCTGTCTTGGATGGGTTGAATGTCACTAGCCATGTTTTTGACCATTGATTTATAGTTTCTAGGTCGTTATTTAATGCAGCTGCTGCTGCTGATATTGTGTCGTCAACTATTATGTACAAGCTTGTGTCGTCTGCAAATAATCTAATGTTGGAGTTAATTTCTTGGACTATGTCATTTATGTATATTAAAAAAAATAAAGGTCCTAAAATAGATCCCTGTGGAACGCCTGCATTGATAGTGCACCAATTAGACGCGGAGTTACTATATACTACACGTTGTTTTCTAGAGGACAGATACGACTTAAGCCATTCAAGCAGAGAACCAGAGATTCCGATATTTGATAGTTTGTAAAGAAGGCCTCGAGGCCAGACTCTGTCAAACGCCTTTGATATGTCGCAAAAAACAGCACAAACCTCTTTTCCTTCATCCATTGCTTTGCAAATATCGTTATAGATGTAAGTAAGTTGATTTACAGTTGAATCACCTTTGATAAAACCCGATTGGTATGATGTTAGTTTATTGTTTGAGGCCACAAAATTGTACAAATATTTATGAACACATCGTTCCATTAGCTTACCAATGCAGCTAAGCAGGGAAATCGGTCTGTAGTTCTGTGGACTTGAAGGATCTGCCTTTTTAAAAATCGGTATTACATTCGCCTGTTTCATGGAGAGGGGAAGTATGAATTACTTAGTAATGTATTGAAATATGTAGAAAGTGGTACTGAAAGTTCACGAGAGCCCTCACGAAGTAATCTGGGACTTATTAAATCAGGACCACTGGCTTTTGATGGATTGACTAATGATATAGCATTGATTACATCTGTAGGAGAGATTGTGATTGTTGTCATATTGGGTAGATTCGGTTGTGTGGGAGGTGGCAGTGGAGTAGAACTGTCATCAATGGTGGACTGTTTTGAGAAGAAGGAATTAAGTAATTCCGTTTTTTCTTTGTCTGTTTGTGCTTCTATTCCACCATCAAGCAATGTAGGAATTGTCGTGGAGGTTTGTTTAGCCTTCAATTGTTTTGCAAGTTTAAACCATGTTTTTACTGAAGTTTCGGAATCATTAACCTTCTCTATTAGTTTATTTTCATAATCCGATTTACATTTTCTGATGAGTTTCGTAACCTCGTTTCTTATTTTTCGGAACTTAGACCAGGCTAGTTCTGTATTCACATTTTTAGCTCGTTTATGGATTTTATTTCTTTTCCTTATTAATTTTCTTATACTATTATTGAACCATGGGATATCATTCGGTCGTATAGTGACTATTTTGTTGGGTATTGTTTCAGTAGCTATCTCTATTATTGTAGTTGCGATTGTTTCGGCTGTGATATCTAAATTTCCTGAATTAAGAATTTCGTTCCAATCGACAGAGTTTAATTTTGTTCTGTAATTGTCATAATTTCCTCGATCGTAGAGCCAGACTTTCCTTTTATATGTTGTGACTTTCGCCGTCTTTACCTTTAATACTGCAACTATAGGACAGTGGTATCTTATAAGATCAGGGATGAAGGGATCGGCAACAAAGCTGGTAAGTATATGTCTGGCGTCTTTAGTAATTATTAGGTCTATGAGAGAGCTTGAATTTTCAGTAAAGTTTGTTGGCGTAGTGATAAGCTGTTCCGCATTATATGATGTAATAAGCCTACTAATTCTATTCGAGTCAGAATTTTGTACATTTATATTAAAATCCCCTGCAATAATTACATTTTCGCATATTTGGTTGAAGGCGCGATCAATACTTTCTTCAAGCAATGCCCACTGATTATTATTTGAATCCGGTGGCCTATATATGCCTCCTATTAATAATTTTCTTTTGTTTACTAATAGTTCTAACCATAGCGATTCAATGCCAGGGACAGATAGATCTGCCCGTGGTGTTGCATGCATGCCCTCCCTTACATAGATTGCTACCCCACCACCTAACCTACCTATTCTGTCACAGCGAAATGGATCGGTAAAGTTAGGTATATGCAATACGTCATTGGATATTGTTGGTGAAAGCCAAGTTTCAGTAAAAATGAGTATGTCATAAGGTTGAGCTTCTATCTGCAGTATGTCTATTTTGGGTTTTAGACTCTGTATATTTAGGTGCATAATGCTCAGACCACTGTTGATAATATCCATGTAGGAATCTGTAGATTCGGAGCATGTTGATTCAGATTCAGAAACCGGACCTGGATTTGGATGAATGTCGCCAGATAGTAATATAAGTGTTGCTTTTAAGCCTGGATTTATAATTTGATATTTATCCGTTGATATCAGACAATTAAGGATATACCATTGGACGGCGGCTGCCTCATGGTGGACGGAAGCTTCGCTATGCATCTCACTAAGGTACAGCATCATTCAGTATTACGTAAAGTGAAGCTTCCGTTCGCCATCGCGGATCAATGCGATAAACGCAGCGAGCGAGATGTGGTGCGATCCAATAAGGCATAAGGTGTTGGTTGGAACTTAAATATGTACATGTATGCTCATTTTCATAGGGTATAGATAACACAAAAAAACAGGTGAAAAACATGTAAAAGTACATACACGTTTCGGGGATTCATATCGAAAGGATAGAGCGGACAATGCAGCAGTTTAGAAGATTCAAAACCTACGAATAAACAAAGAAGACACTGAAACGGAAGACACGAAAACAAACAAAACACTAAAACAGAAAACACGAAAACAGTCATCGTGTGACGGTGTCACATTACAATACAGTTCGAGAGCCTACCGTACATGCCATTATACATATGCCCTTGTCATACAGTCGTTTCTGTCAAAATGTTCCGGGTTTATACGTGTACAAAGTGTTGTGCGTTGCGTATCCGTGGAGTTTCCGTTAGTTGCGTTTCAAACCGTGTGTCGTCTACGTGTAATACGTTTTCGGCCATGCGTTGCGTTTCCCCACTCTTGCGCATGCGCGAAAGTCGAACAAACCGTGTTCAACGCATTGAGTTTCAAAAGTGTGTAATCCGTGTACAACGGTTGTAAACGTATACAACGGTTGTAAACGTATACAACGCTAAGGTAAACCGTTTAAACGATTTAACGCTTTCTTTAACGAACGGTTACACGCTTCTACATGTACACAGCACCGTACAGATGAAACCGTGTTATACGTATAACACGTTTCCACGGGTTTTAACGCATTACACGTTTTGGTATGCCAACCGTGTATCGCGTAGAATGTGCATGCTCAGATCGTTCTTCGTGTGTGTATATATACTTCTAGACTCACTGCAGGGCTTCTAAAATTTTCGATTTTCCTGTTCTGGACCGATTTTTGAACTCTCAGACCGATTGAGATTTGAAAACTAGTCTTAAAAATCGGTCCGAGAAAAATTGCCAGTCGGCTGCTATTTCGCTATAAACCTTGTAAATTTACAGGTTTTGACAACCAAGTAATTTATGACACATATCCGCGGGCCATATCCGTGTTAAACCAGTGTGCAGCTCGCTGTGTATTCAGTTTCCTCAAATATCGATTTTTCTTAACACACGCGTGGGACAGGTGTATAGCGGATTAGTGACTGAAATAGACTGGCTTCAGCGTAAAGATACGAGAGTTCATAGACTCGCCATTTCTGATGATGTTAAAATAAAATAAAGAAACCATGCACTGTGTTTATCTGTGTTCGTAATATTTAACCCCAAGTAACTGACACGGACTATCGGCCCGGGCTATTCCATATTAAGTTAGGAACTGTTACATTACGCTGTATTATGGGGTCATTTTTGTGTATATAAAATGTACATGTACGTAGGAATGCCGCAGATCCTGATGAGCCGGCTCACGTGATCTACAATTCGCAAACATTTTGATAAACGACAAGGTACATCTGTCGTGTTAAAAGCGTGACTCATTAGGCATCAGGGAATAGGGATCAATTGAAGTGCTAAATCACACCGCCGATGTACTTTGAACTCGATCTGAGGCTATGTATTCGCGATATTTTAAAAGGGACGAAACAAGGACGTCTCGAAGCGATCGGGGCCGAACAGGTATTCGCGTTAAAACGTGTAACCGTTGTACACGTTTCAATGCTTTCATATAGCTACACGCTTCCAGGTAAAGCGTTGTACACGTTTCAACTCTTTCACCTCGCTACATATGTATACGCCAAAGCTTGTACATTATACGCCTTGAAGCTAAACGAATTACACGCTTTAAAACTAAACGGTTTGACAATGTGTATTACACGTGTACGAACCGTATTATACGTTTAAACAACGTATACAACGCTTTTAAACTAAACGGTTTGACAATGTGTATTACACGTGTACGAACCGTATTATACGTTTAAACAACGTATACAACGCTTTTAAACTAAACGGATTGACAATGTGTATTACACGTGTACGAACCGTATTATACGTTTAAATAACGTATACAACGCTACAGCAAACCGTTGCGTTCGCGTTGCGTTCGCGTCGAGTTTGCAAGTGTTGTCTACGGTGGAACAAAAACGGAGACTGCACTGTATGTGTATTATCTTAGAGTTTAATGATAGATACGTAAGGTACACGTATTTTGCGTGGTCCGGATAAGCCTTGTCTATGCCAGTCATCGATGACAAGCCATTACTTATATGATGCAACTGTGCCTGTGTGATCAGGGATCTGATCAATCAAAGATCAGGTAAGGCGCTACGCACGGTCGACTGCAGACTAGTACATGTATACTTGTGACTGGTCACTGAGACCGCACCTATGACAGAACAGCGATACTTATATATTCGATATAATATTTAAATGTATGTTTTAGATAGTCATTATTTTATATTTACTGAATATTAGGTAGCATATACCCTGATCAGATTTTGATATTGCACAAACTGGTAATAACCAAGTAAGGTCTCCTTTCTAATCTGACAGGTATACAGTCAAAACTTGCCCGTGCAACAGCCCTCGCTTTCTATTTATAGCTTACGTTATGTTAGCGTGCACGTGACTATGCAATGAGTTGATTATACGAATATGAATCGATTTTTCTAGCGACCTGGTGAGTTTCTTACATGTAAGCATGCTCATATTGTCGGAACACGTGCTATCTGCTCAACAACGTGTAGTCAATATACAATGACACATGGGTACAAAGAAATGAAAGACGAGACAATACTGGATTTACCTAGCGACCAGGTGAGTTACTTACACATGTGGGCGTGTTCATATTATCCTACCACGTGGTATCTACTAAACATCGTGTAGGCAATGTATAATGGCATATATGGTGTACAAAGAAATAAAAATGAGACAATAATAATCACGAACATGCGTTAGTACATCTCATTGCATGTGAGATGAAATCATAGTTTTATCGACGAAATACACCTCCATCATACTAAATGTTCACCAAGCATACACGTATATATATATATATATTAGTAGCAATACACGACGACTATCAAACTTTAGTTCTCAGTTTACAATTGCATGGCTTTGCCCTAAACCGGGTTATTGTAATCCGACATGATCAATGGCGTTAATAATAGCAAAATCGTGACGTACAAAGTGCTAATTCACATGGTGTGTCGCATCTAAGGATTACACTCTATTATGGTGTACAAAGAACTAAAAATGAGACAATAACATACACAAGCATGCGTTATAATGTGTATTTAGTCTTCTGACCATGACGTACTTTGGACTATACCATTTTTAGGTAAATCAACTTACCGATCAATGCCTGTACTGAATACAGGTGCCGTGTAATCATGCGTATTTACATATATTCGATACTCAAGTGTATTGACCCTGTGACGTCATGGTCAACATACCGCGTACACACCATAGTACATATCATTGCATGTGAGCTGAAATCATAGTTTTATCGACGAAATACACCTCCATAATACTAAATGTTCACCAAGCATACACAGTTAACAATTGCATGCCCCAAACCGGGTTTATGTAATCTGACATGATCAATGGTGTCAATAATAGCAAACTCGTGACGTACAAGGTGCTAATTTACATGGCGTGTCGCATCTAAAGATTACACTCTATTATGGTGTACAAAGAACTAAAAATGAGACAATAACAGACACAAGCATGCGTTAGTACATCTCATTGCATGTGAGCTGAAATCGTAGTTTTATCGACGAAATACACCTCCATCATACTAAATGTTCACCAAGCATACACGTATATATATTTTAGTAGCAATACACGATGAATATCAAACTTTAGTTCTCAGTTAACAATTGCATGCCCCAAACCGGGTTTATGTAATCTGACATGATCAATGGCGTCAAAAATAGCAAACTCATGACGTACAAGGTGCTAATTCATATGGCGTGTCGCATCTAAAGATTACACTCAATAATTTACAACACTAGGTAAAGGGCATGTGTTATAGCTGCAGATGAGAGACCAGCGTAGACATGAAATATGCACAATATGTTGTGAGTAGGGATAACCTCAGTAATGGATTCACATATATTCACTGATATGGAGACACTCGGTTTGTATTTGTCGTGAGGTCCATTATGTAGACAAGACACACAATATTTCAATCAAAACAACACGATACACGAAAATATTATGAGTAGCAAATTGCAAGAATGTTCAACTAATATGTTTTACACCAAAGTACGTTTCCGTTCTGACAAAATTTATAACGTACATGCATATATTCGCCAGTATTTGAGACAGCAACCAACACAATCGTGCATAAACAAAGCTGGCAACTATTCAACAACACACGCTCACATGTACACGGTCATGTAATCGCACAGCAACACACATTACACCCGCACACAGACATACATGTATAAACGCATGGGTCATACAGAAAGAAGGCGGTGCTCACCCAAGGGGGACGCATGCGCACACAGACATACATGTATAAAAGCATGGGTCATACAGAAAGAAGGCGGTGCTCACCGGACGCATGCGTACACTTTGGCTACGATATTTGGAGAGTAGTATAAAGGGAGTCAGAATAATACCACCGGAGGTGGTATAATATTCAACCCTTTATAAGATCCCCACCAACCCCGAAAAAGTCAAAAATTGGTTAACGAGAAAATTGTATCCGACAGCAAATTTATGAATTTTGTAGAAAATAATTTTGAAAAGAGTGAGTAAAAATGATACCACCTCCAACCAAAAGTTGGTGGTGGTATTGAACGATAAAAAGGGTCTTGTAGTCCCAATTATATTGGAAATTGAACAGAAACACACTACCAATTATAACAAAATGGATAATACAATACAATGGGAATTGAAAATTTTTAATGGATGTGTTGAAGAAGTTTATGAAGAACACGGGGGTTATAATCCTGTATATAAATTCTATAAAATGAGAACACTAGGCGATATAGAATACATGAAAATAACAGCGTAATTTTATTACGGACTCCGATAAAAACGTTGCATTTACAATATTATACCGGCAATTATGTCAACTATACAAGAGGCAAATACAAACATTAAGACGGATAATGCGTATCGGATATGAAACTAAGGTGTATTATATAAAATTGTTAAAACCCAATGATTCGTTTACGAATATACATTTCTACAAGATTGCTTATAAAGAAATTGAAAAAATTATTATTGAACAGAACTAATTAATTTATGTTGTAATCACAACACCAAGCAGATGACAATGTTCCAATTACATATGTTATGAACATACAAATTAGGTGTCCCACCTTACACACATATTAAGTGTCCATTTTAGAGAGATTTACACGATACATCTTCCGGGATGGAAAAATAAACACACTGTAATATATAATACACACACGGTTATTTATAACCCGAGTGTATTTATCCTTATCGATGGTATGTAAACGGGCTATCGATTTATACAGGTGGTGTGTACACAGTTTATTTATAAACACTTAGTGATGGTTATATAGTTCACGAATTTCCGGGATGGTTCGTTATTTAATTAATTTTGTAAACAATATTTATAATTTAAAGCTGAACACCCCCTATTATATAGAAAACATATTAATTAATTAATATAATATTTCCACCAACAAAGTTAGGTTTATATACGAGAAATAAACACAGTTCAGTGTCGGGACGCCGGCATTAATATCTCAACAGTGAGATAGGTTTCGCCACATGTACTTCACTCTGACCGCTCTACACATTATAGCGGATGGAGGTAACGAAGAGGAGGGGTCCGCGGTATCGGTCCAATGATGGGGTGGAGGAGATGTGAGCGTGACACATCCCACTAAGCCAAAAAAACGAGAAGAGATGAGATTTAAAGTGAAGGCTTAGTGGGATGGGCCCAGAAGGGTTTTGTTGGCGCGGGTTCGAGCCTCGGTGGGAGCTAAAACTTTTTTTATTACTGAATATTATGTTTACTGATTTAACATTTCTTCCACCACGGATTCAAACTCTAAATTTTATATTTCATTATCGGCCAACGCTTTGGACACGATAACATCGATGCTATTTTTCTTAGACCTCGCGAGTACGGATATTCTATCATGTTTTCTACTTTTTTTCTCTAGTTTTACACCAGCCACCCTAATTATCATAGAAAAAAGTCCAGATATAACTGTAATTCCACTCAAAACCCCAGTAATTGGAACTGTTACAATTGTAGATAGCGTTGCAGCAGTCCCCGCACCACTCATTACAGATAAACCTGCCAGAACCGTACTAGATGCTTCAGCATTTTTTAGCATTTATTTTTCTATTTTCACATTCTCTAACTAAAATATCCTGCATAGCGACGATACTATCCAACCTAAAATCTGAACTTCTTTCACCAATATCATCCAATTCGCGAATTGGATTGGTATCCAACATTGTTGGTATTGGAAGCGTATTCGGAAGCGGTGGTTCGTTCATGATATTCAATATATTGGTACAGTCAAACTTCGATGGGTCGAACCCTGGTAAACTCGTCAGCCATGCTTGCCTCGAACTAGCCTTTAGGTCCCGGCAGAATTCCTATATAAATACGTTAAAACTACCCGGTATAGGTCGAACTTGTGAAAGTCGAACAACCCTCAATGCCTCGAATCGCTGTCACGCCCAGTCGTGTATAAATCCACTATAAACACCACAAAAACTCGAACATGTCAGACGATTGTCTCCAGACTAGTTGATTGACTTTCACACCTATTGTTAACCGGTTGTCAAACAAATCTCAAGTGGTCATTTGAGCGTATACGGTATACAATAACGGCAGTCGTGACCAGCATACGTGGTAATTATGCATTGACCAATGTCGGCGAAGTTGTTAGTTAATTAAAGTGGTAATTTATGGGACTGGGTTCCATGTGATAGTAAATTATGATATGCAGTGAATGTGGTTCCGGGTCCGAAGTAGTGATGGGGCGACTGGGCATGCATCTATTGATTTATCAGTGTATGACGAGCGATGTAATTTTATACCTACAAGCATGCGCATCATTTTATGGCAAATACATATTCACTCACGAAGATTTATATTTGATTAGATAAATATTTGTCATGAAATTACGCAAATGCCAATAGGTACAAAATCAGAGATGCTTTACATGATCGTATCGGACGGGGCAATCAAGTCCGCCAATTGTATTTCGTAATCATTTTCTGTTGTTCTCATGTTCTATTGCTGTATAGTGGCTATGTAAATAAAAACACACATGAGTTTGCCGCTTTCTTTATTTTATTAAAGCCTGTTTCTGTTAATAAACGACTGTGACAATCAACCGTAAATGCAAATGTAAGCGCATTTATATGAAACAACGTGTCGTAATGACGACTTGTTTCACTTAGTACACTGACCAACCCGTAGATCTGAAATGGTTACAGTAGAAAATCCTGATGGGTCGAACAACGGATGGGTCGAACTAAAACTTAACCCCGCAGGCTGTTCGACCCATCGAAGTTCGACTGTATTTTACAAATCAAGTTCAATTAACAATGTAACAATAGTGGAAGAACTCCCCGGGTCAGTGATTTTCGTAACAAAGTTAATAACACTACCTTCGGAAAGTCTAATTGGACCGTCACCGGCGAACAAAATCACCGCGGAACTATTTCCAGCAGGTTTAGTGACTCCAACCGGTTGTTCTTTTCCATCAAGTAGGAGATTTACGACGACCACGCCCACACATTTAACAGTAGAATTAACCGAGCAGACCGCCATTCGGAGAAGCGTACCTGGAGCTGTCATGGTGTATCCCCCATATTTATTGCTCGCTTTGGCACCGAACGAATATTCATAGAGCCCCTCATTCAATGGGCCCCGCTTCTCAGCCCAAACTGTGAGGACACGTTTTTGTTTTTTCAATAACTTAAACTGCTCTACAGATGTGTTCAACAATGAGGCAAGCCCCCCGATAGCGGTATGGGCCTCAACACGAACCCTTTCAGCGGTCTCCTCAAGTGCTCTGTTCGCGGCTCTACGAACACGTTTCAGTTTATTGGAAACTTCAGTAAACTCTGTACGGGTCTCTTCCCGAAATTCTGTTATTTTTCCACCTAGTTCAGTAAGTGCTGTATGATCCTCTTCCCCAACTTGGATTATTTTTACACCGAGATCCTTACGTCCTGTATGTGCCTCTTCGCGAACTTGTGCAGTCGCCGTCAGGACGTCTACTCTAAGCTGTGCTATACTCCTGTGAATTGCGTTTGTGGCCTTCGATATAGTCGTATTGATCAAGGCCTTTGTGTTTTCGGTAGTTAAAAAGTCGCTCTCTGTCGGGATGAATCCCCCTTCTGCCGGTTCCAAATTCTTTATATCTGTCACCCGTTCAAGGGAAGAATTACCTGGTCCGTATATACTCATTTTCAATAATTATATTACGAACATGTGTTTAATTATAATTTTCTTAAAATTATTTAATTAATTTGAAATTTCTAGGACGATCGAAATCGGGTAATAGTTCTTCAACTCTCTCACTTGATCATCAGGAATAGAGACCGTAAATTCGTGGATATGTCCCGATTCCAAAACAGGTAACAGTCTCCCCAAAGAAACAATCACTGGCTTGCACGGTTTTCAGTAATGTGCTGGGAGCTCCGTCTACCATGTTGTACGATGTGTTCACCCGATCCAGGTGCACCCCGAGAGTTTTTGTAAACGCAAAATCCACCGGGTTATCACCGAGGTACTCACCCGGGGCAAACAATCCTTTATTCGCTGAGTATGTCTCTTTAAAACCGAGTCGAATACCCAACGTCGGCGGAGAACCTTATCCGGTTGTCTGGGCCGATGGTAATTGTTGCGAGCCCGGTAGCCTTCGATACAGTGAGGTTGACGTTACAAAATCTTTGACCTGTCTAAAACTCCACAGTCCGGGAGGCAGCTTTACACCTACTGTGCGTCCATCCTTCACATAGCCAAACCCTTCACTCTTCCCCACATTCTCCCACCCAACCGTGAAGGTGATTGATCTGAGGCCTACCCGACGTTTCCCACAGCAGTTGTCGATTGATTTTTGAAGTTCACAACTCTCTTTTTGAACATTAGTGATAGTAGCAAACATAATAATATCTTTCAATGGATACCAAAGCATTTAGCTTCAATTCTAATGCAAAGTACGCGGTCGGTGGTAAATACACACAAAAAGACGTTGTTAATCCCCTTGTACACCCAACTGTAACAGTTAGACCGGACAGTGGCTTTGCCACCAATTTCCCTAACATCTTTGAACAATATAGGCTGCCCAAGATTACTACGATGGAGGCGGTAAACGGGTGGAAAGCAACACCGATGCAGTTTTGGCAGAACCAAATAAATTTTGCTGTATGGTGCGCAACAGGAGTTTCACATAAAGACCATCTGACATCCAAGAATGTCATGCTCCGAAGTGTCTACAACTTTCATGCGTATTATACTATTCGGAGGATTCCTAAAGAACTAGGTATTTCACTACCTCAAGACGACACCTGGGATCCCATTTCCAACGCATACGACCGTATGGCGTTTGAATGACTGTGTAACGAATTTAACGTTTCAAAAGACGCGGACTGGAGACATAAAGCATTTCCTACCACCACCGGCCTCGGGGACGTTCTCATTTGGGGTCAGTCCGGGAATTGGACGCAGACTGATTTTAGACACGATCACTCCGGCGACCACATCGTCAGTCGGAACGCCGGGAATTTTGACCCCACGACGATGACTTTCGGCCGGAAGTGTCTGGAGGTCGGCACTGTGGCGTGTTTTCTTGTAAAATGTTACCTCCGAAACGGGCTCACGTCAATTACATACAGCAGGCTGTTGAGGTTCAGGACGCGTGGGGTAAATTTATGTTAGATACGGGTCTAGGGTTCACGCAGGCCAGGGTTAATCGCCTCAACGACTCCATTCGCACGTACGTCTGGGCCATCCTCGGCGCACAGAAGCAAACTCGCAGTTCTATACTGGGTACGGGAACGGCGTTTGATGCACAAAAACAATTCTTGGCACTTGTAGAGGACGCCATCTCAGCTAGGGTGGACCTGGAGAAGGCGATCCAGAATTATCAAGACGTTTTGCAGAATGCCAGCACCCCAGTAGACTATGTATTTGGAATAGATCTTTATATGGCGCCGAGCAATATGATACTACGAGACGACCCGGTTGACGGTTACAATAATCAGATCGTAATCGCCACCGCAAATCAAACAAGAGCTGTAGGAGAACAGCATAGCTCGACTACGAGGGTTGTCGATGTACACATAGCTTGACAAAGAAGGTGGCTGCGGCCTGCATAAAAACCTTAACCAAGGTTGACTAAAAACATTAACCAAGGGAAACTAGAAATGTGGCCTGTGGGCACACAAATACCCCCACTGGCAGCCAAAGAAAACGAGGCATTTTTTATTATAAGCCATTTAGCCGAGCGTTAAGGTTTCAAACGCATCAAGTCTGTGACCTTGACCCTGGGCATAGTGTGATAATCCATGCATCGGTGTAGAAGATATAGAGCGGAAGGGAATTTTAATAGGTTTGACCTTTGACCTTCAACTATGACCTTGACCTTGGACGTAGGTGCGTGGTTATTGATCGAGACACACCTTCTCATCCTGACAAACCATTTGTGCCAAGGCATTTGATAATCCATGCATCGGTGTAGAAGATATAGAGCGGAAGGGAATTTCAATAGGTTTGACCTTTGACCTTCAACTGTGACCTTGACCTTGGACGTAGGTGCGTGGTTATTGATTGCGACACACCTTCTCATCATGAGAAACATTTGTGCCAAGCCATTTGATAATACATGCATCGGTGTAGAAGATATAGAGCGGAAGGGAATTTCAATAGGTTTGACCTTTGACCTTCAACTGTGACCTTGGACGTAGGTGCGTGGTTAGCAATTTGATAATCCATGCATCGGTGTAGAAGACATAGAGCGGAAGGGAATTTCAATAGGTTTGACCTTTGACCTTCAACAGTGACCTTGACCTTGGACGTAGGTGCGTGGTTTTCCAAGTATGGTTGCTGTAGGCCCAGGAGTATTCCATATACAAGCTTGAGTAAAAACCTTACCAAAGGGGAGATAACCAAGTAATCCAAGGATAAAAGTAGGTCAAGGTCAAATATAGGTCAGGGATTATTGATATACATCACTAGGAGATGAAGTTGTCCAAGTATGGTTGATGTAGGCCCAGAAGTATTCCATATACAAGCTTGACTATAAACATTAAGCAAGTAATTCAAGGTTAAATGTAGGTGAAGGTAAAATAAAGGTCAGGGGTTATTGATGTATATCCCTATGAGAAAAAGTTATCCAAGTATGGTGTCTGTATGCACAATAGTATTTCCATCTACAAGCTTGACTAAAAACCTTAACCAAGGTTGAGTAAAAACCTTAACCAAGGGGAATTAAGTAAGTAATTTAAGGTTAATGTAGGTCAAGGTCAAATATAGGTCAGGGGTTGTTGATGTACATCACTAGGAGATGAAGTTGTCCAAGTATGGTTGGTGTAGGGCCATGAGTATTCCATCTACAAGCTTGACTAAAAACCTTAACCAAAGAGAATTAAGTAAGTAATTCAAGAGGAAATGTAGGTCAAGGTCAAATAATAGATCAGGGGTTATTGATGTACATCACTATGAGAAAAGGTTGTCCAATTATGGTGTCTGTATGCACAATAGTATTCCATGTACAAGCTTGAGTAAAAAGCTTAACCAAGGTCGAGTAAAAACCTTAACCAAGGGGAATTAAGTAAGTAATTCAAGGTTAAATGTAGGTCAAGGTCAAATATAGGTCAGGGGTTGTTGATGTACATCACTAGGAGATGAAGTTGTCCAAGTATGGTTGGTGTAGGGCCAGGAGTATTCCATCTACAAGCTTGACTAAAAAACGTTAACCAAGGGGAATTAAGTAATTCAAGAGGAAATGTAGGTCAAGGTCAAATATAGATCAGGGGTTGTTGATGTACATCACTAGGAGATGAAGTTGTCCAAGTATGGTGGGTGTAGGGCCGTATATTCCATATAGAAGGTTGACTAAAAACCTTAACCAAAAGGAATTAAGTAAGTAATTGAAGAGGAAATGTAGGTCAAGGTCAAATATAGATCAGGGGTTATTGATGTACATACCTATGAGAAAAGGTTGTCGAAGTATGGTGTCTGGATGCACAATAGTATTCAATGTACAAGCTTGAAAAAAAACCTTAAGCAAAGTTGACTAAAAACCTTAACCAAGGGGAATTAAGTAAGTAATTCAAGAGGAAATGTAGGTCAAGGTCAAATATAGATCAGGGGTTATTGATGTGCATCACTAGGAGATGAAGTTGTCCAAGTATGGTGGGTGTAGGGCCAGTAGTATTGCATATACAAACTTGACTAAAATTAACCAAGTAATTCAAGAGGAAATGTAGGTGAAGGTCAAATATAGATCAGGGGTTATTGATGTACATCACTAGGAGATGAAGTTGTCCAAGTATGGTGGGTGTAGGGCCAGTAGTATTCCATATACAAGCTTGACTAAAAACCTTAACCAAGGCGTGACGCCGACGCCGACGCCGACGCCGACGCCGACGCCGGGTTGACAACATAAGCTCTACTTATTCTTCGAATAGTCGAGCTAAAAATCGGCCACAACGGTAACGTGAACACGGATATCATCAAGCGCACCCCCAACATGATCGGGCGCGGAGTTGTAAGTGGAACCGATTTCATAAAACCGCAAGCACCCACCCCACCAACCCCAATTCACGAATTGGGCCCCCCATCAAGTTCATTTGAACCCAGTGTTCCACCGAGTTCCGCTCCTGTTTCACCCTCTGCAATAGGACCCCCAATTCACGAATTGAGTTCCCCCAATTCTTCCAATCGCGATTGGATTGGAACAGGGGAAAATAGTGTCACAACCCACAGAGGAGAAGATTAGGGCTCGTCGTCGCCCTCGTGGCGTTCGGACTATTTGTGCTTTGGATTTAGGAACTCTCGGGAGGCTAAAAGTAGGAGACCGGCGATCGCCACGATTAAAGCCCAAGTATTTTTGGCGAGCCATCCGACCGTTTTTGATAATATAGATAGCAAGTAAGAAATCGATACTTCCGATCAGTCCAGGTAGTGCGGCAGCCGCCTTTTCGGCTAATTTAGCCAGGAGACTGGCGAGCGCTTTTAGTTCTTTTTTTACCCACTCCTTGGCGCCACCGGATGGCGCGGGTGCTGGCGTGGGTGCTGGCGCGGGTGGTGGCGCCGCACCGCCAGTGAAAGCTAAAACTATGGTCGATATAATCATGCCGAAAGCTGTGACGATGCTCACTATTGTGATGCCCTGCTCTCTGAACAAAGTGCGAAGACGCTCACAGAGTGTCGTGTCCCCGTGCAGAACCCTCGAGATTGTTTCGCAGATCCGACTTATTTGGGTGCGGAGTATCTCACGGTTAGTTGAGGCAGCCTCCAATCGAGCTTCTCTTTCATCCTGCAACGACCGCAGGCGTTCGGTGATCCGCTCGGTAGATTCTCTGTCACCACGGGCTTCCCCAAGTTTTCTTTCTTCTAGCGCGATATATGTTCATCCAGCGCCGTGAGTTTGGAGAGGTTAAGGACCAGTTCGCCCCAGACCGTTCGCGAAGAGGTAACGGTGGGTCAGTCATCGTCCTGAGTATTCCGTCTATCTCGCTTTCGTTGAGCTCCATCGTGTTAATAGCGTCGGTGGCTACACGAGGAACCTCGCTGATATCAACAGTTTCTATCGCGGCGGCCGTCTTCGCCATCGTTTCGTCTGTAGAATGTAGGGCCTCTACAGTGCGGCATAATTGTTTTACCACGCGCCCAATCTACGAATCCTAGTTCGTTCTTTATGATTTGGCCACCGCCCCGGTTTCCAGCAATGGTGTTCAGCGATAGGGGTTTTCCGGTCTTCATGTTGACAATCGGGACATTTGATGCTTTTAGTCGCAACCTACCCTTCAGATCCAATTCGAACTTGGAGTAGTCGCGGCCGACAGATGGGACCACACCTTTTTCTGCCAAACTGTTGTAGTAGTCGTCTACAGCCGACTCGATTAATTCCCGACTTAGAGCAACGGTGTTGATAGCGGCACCTATTTCATCGCCGGCTGGTGTCTCTATGAATGTAGTTTCGTCATCGATGTAGATGTCATCATCACCATCGAGGTAATCGTCTCTGCCGATTTCATCCATGTCAATATCGTAATCAGCCATTTTTTAATTATTTATAATAATTATGTATTAAAGACAAAACCATACGGGTTTAATAGTTATTTATTTTCACTGAAAATATGTCTTCGAGTCAATACGGTCGCAAACTCAATCCATACCGCAGACTGCGTGAGCCCCTCGGGGCAAAAGGCGTGAGACAGAGTGTCGTTATTACGAACAACCCATTCGACGATCGATCAGAACCAGCAGCTCTTAGTCCGCTTCCCCAACCTCGGAGCTGTGCCGGGTACTGTTCGCCTCGCTTTCACTATTTCGCTGACGTCGACAGACGCGGACCGAACCATCGTTCAGAACCTACCTGGGTCGCGCCATCGTCAAGAAGACCATGATAAAGATTTCTGGTAATGAGGTGATGTCGATCGACGACAGCGACGTCTACCATTGCTATCAGGACCTGTGGAAGACGACACAAGAGCGTGAAAACGCTAGCGACAACGCGGTTGCGGGCGCTTACGGCAACCGCTTCTACATCCCGCTCGACTTTGAGTTGCTGGAGAGCCACATGCCATACTATCAGAGTGCTTTGGCTGACCGCCTCGAATACGAACGTTCAACGACTACGGTCCAGTTATCATAGCCACTGACATGACATCGACGTATACGATAGACAATGTTTCGCTGAAGTACGACATGGTCACGATGCCCGAACTCGCGCGATTGATCAGAACACAGTACGCCGGGCGCGTTGCCATACTTTACGACCGAGTTCTTCGACATCGCAAGATGACGAAAGACAAAGGCGACACATTGTGGAATATTAATGTCAACGTACCCGCCCGCTCGATGAAAGGTATACTGATGTTGTTCGAGGATGCTCGGTTCGCGCTCGGTTCTAGAAAAACAGACAAATTCTATAACCCCAAAATCACGAAGGTAGAGGTGACGATCGAGGGAGTCCCCAATCAACTCTACAGTGCGGGTCTTCGCGCACACCAGCAGTGGGACGAAGTAAGAAAGCAGTTTGCTTCCGGCTCTAAGCGCTCCCTGGAGGTTGCCACGGTTGCCAAAGACCTGCAGCTCTCAGCCGTCTCCCTCGCGGAGTTCCTGACTACCAAATACACGTTATAGTTAGACATGCGAGCCAGCGACGACGACCAAATGCACGGTAGCGGACGCCAAGTTGAGAACGCTAGCGAGGGTGTGACGATCCAGATAACCAAAGAGGCGGATGGAGCCGGGCCATTGAACGTGTACTTATACAGTCAAACCTGTCTTAAGCAGCCACCCAAGGGAAGTGACAAAACTGGCTGCTTAACAGAGGTGACCTCTTAATAGAGGGTTGTGTTTTCAGGTACATTTCAGGTAAATTTTGAAAATTGAAATAAAGATAACATAGACATGTATGTTGACTTGATAATACAAATGTAATAAATAATATTAATGATTAATTTAGAAATTATAGTACCATATTGATTAAATATCAATATAAATGTGTATCTTTATATTTATTTAATATTTTCAAAATTGAACCTGAACATGTAATGAGTGGATTTCTTAACAAGTAACAAATATTTAGTTGAATTATATCATTTAATGAAGTAAAAATTATATCAACAAATAAAAACACCAATGTTCACGTTTTTGTTATTTTACAGCCTACTGCAACTGCTAATCTGCAAGACCTATATTGTAGACAACGTATTGTACTAGATAATAGGGCATAATGTGGTATAATCGGAAATGGTGTGGGATAAAATATGCGAACTTCTTTCTTTTTTTTTTTTGTCGGGTATTGGTCAAGTCGAATTTGGATTCATTTCCAATTGTGTATGTAAATAATGCTAAGAGATGTCAGCAAAAGCAGTCAATAAGTGCGACATTCGGCTCATATTCGACATATGAGGCCATTTGCTTAAATTATATTTGAGCCGGTTACAATCGGTCCTGGGCAATACACACCAATTATATCAGCTATTCGTGTTTTGTCAATTTGGTAATTGGCAATGGGCTGTTCCTTTTTACAACATTTGTGTCGGTAACCTATAGAAATTACGAATCGACGGACAAGGGTGCAAGAACCCGGATGCGATAGGCTGTTCTTTCAATAATGCGCCGACAGTTCGGGCAACACAATTTGCACCTGTGAAACATACAATATCGCCGATGCGGCGACGTGTTTGGTGTTTTAATTACCCGCATTGACTGCTGACATCATTGTTAATTCGCGCTTCGGTAACGACCGCCGCAGGGTACATTGAAATCGGGATTAGCGGTGACCGTTTAATGAAATTGGATCACTAGTTTGGGACGATAATTAATGACCGCTGGCCGCGTTAGACGAGTGACCGTTGAATGAATGACCGTTGATATGGACCGATCCTGAGGTATACGTTATTGACCCCGGTGATAGGCTTCACGATTGGTTGCGTGGTTTATACCAAAGATTCCAGGGTGAGCCCACCCTATACGTGATTGACGATTGCTCAGCCAAGGCGGCGATGACCAAAAAGAAGGACATGCTCTCCGAGCTCGCATTTTCTGGCCGCCATGCTAGGCAAAGCGTATGGATATCCACTCAAAAGTACAACGCCGTCCTCAAGGATCTGCGCGAGCAAACGAAATGGGTCGCCCTCTTTCACTGCAAGGACCGAGACTCATTCGATGACTGTCTTCGAGAGAATGACGTTATCCCAACGCGCGAGGAGCGCCTTGAGGTTCGACAGATACTTTCAAAAACTAAGCACGCCAAGCTTCTGCTAAAGACCGATCAACCAACTGCTTATAAAGTTATAAATTAATTAATAATTTTGAAAAAATTAAGAAAATTAATTAGCAAACGGGTAAGCACAAAATTACAAAGCAATTGCTTAACAATGCTTAACAAAATGTTGAACAATGCTTAAGAATTAATTATAAAATTAATTAATTAGCAAAGGGGGGAGTAAGCGATTGCTGAACAATTAATTTTTTCAAAATTATTAATTAACAAAATGCTGAACAAATGCTGAACAATGGTTAACAATGTTAACAATTTGTTGCTCCGCTGCGAGCTTTGTTGCGAGCATAACGGTGATCATAAGTATCGGGTGGTGCGCTTGGCAATATGTTAAGACTTATGAGACTTGTCAGAATAGTAAAATTAATAATTTTGAAAAAATTAAGAAAAATGAACTGCGACGAACTTCTCGATCAGCTAATGGAAGAAACCTCAACGCCGATTATCCCCAACTCCAATCGCGAATTGGGAGGAACTGAAACCTCAACTCCGTTGATCCCGACAGATGGAACACCTGTCGGCACGAATGAAAATGAAAACGCGGCGCGGCGCGAGCGGCTGGCTGCGCTGGTTGCTGGGGGACAGTCGGAGCATTATCTCGGTAGGTGTCTCTCAGTTTGTCAGGTGGATAAGATGTCAGATGCGGAGATCGATAAAATGTATGCACGATACGAATCTAGGTTAGGTGCGGATATGACAAAAACTCTTGGATCGGCGGCTATTCATTTGTACGCCGCCACCGTTAGTATGCTTCTCCCTATACCAAACACCGCGGGATTGATTGGCGATTTAGAGACTGACCCTTTTGTAGGACACACTCTTAGAACAGCCTGCTGCTCAATTTATCACAAGTTTGGAATGTACTTAGCTCCGCTGACAACCGCATTGACCACGGCTAAGCACTGTCAATTTGGACATATATGCCCACTAACTATAAGCCCTAATATTAATATTATAAATGATGATGACACAAGACACACCTGCGAGAGTGACGGAACAGCAATCCCCGATTGCATCTCCAACTGGCGTTGGGGATTGATCCTCCAACGGAACCGTGAACCCAATCGAAATTGGAGTTGGAGCAATCGGGGATTGCGGTTGCACGACATAAAAACCCAAAAAGACAGGCAGCTGGGCCACCCGAAAAATTAAACAAGATAAAATACTCGCCGAGCTTCGAGAGGCCAAACTCCAATCGAGATTGGGGACGGAGACAGCAAAACACCCGATGACATCTGTTTCTCCCCCAATCGCGATTGGATTGGAACCGATTGCTCCAACTCCCAATCCTGCTTGGAAATCCAATCTCGATTGGGTCCCGTGGGTTTTTGTTGGTGGTCTGTCAGTTGTGGGCACCCTGTATGTGCTTTACCGTTTCAACAACAGATTACACCAATCCTCAACAATTCACGAATTGGAGGTGCAATCCCCGATTGCTGCGGTTCCGAAGAAAGTTACGAAACACCAATCACAATTGGATGCGCCCCATTTAAACATTAAACGCGATCCCTTTTATATGCAATAATTATAACAATGGCTGAACAAGATGGTAAAATGATAGTGAATGCGCTTTATCACGCCGTTGTGATATCGGGTTTCAGTATCGGGTATGCTCGACTATCAAAGATGGCCCTAGGAGGGTCCGCTCCCAAATTGGACTTTACTGTGAGAGACGTAGGGCTCGCGACCTTAGATGTAGCGGCCGCAGTTTGGACCCGAGATTATCTAATTAAAGCTGGAATTCTACCTGTTAATATATGGAAATAAATGGCTTCAATCGCAGTAATAGTAGGTGGTGCGTTTGTAAACGCATTGGCGTTCAGCGGTAGCAACTTTATATTCTCTAAAATGAGAAGCTCGAACGTGGATGAGGAGCGGAAGCGTCACGATTTAGCTGTAGAACAACTCAATAGCGCAAAGGAAGCATGGTCAAAAAAACGAACCGCCCATCTGGACTGGGTCAACGAAGAGTTTCGCCGCGAAAATCACGCCGCGCAAACTTTTCAGAATGTTGAAGAAGCCAACCGCGAGTACGTGCTGGCATATCCACATAAAAGTCTCGATCCAATGAATCCCGAGCCCCAACTTGCAGATTTCTATGTACCGTCAGAGCCCCAAAAAGACCGCAAGATCGCGTTCATCGTCATGGGAATGGGTGTGGTGGGTCTCGTCAGCTACTATATATTCAATCGAAATTAATTAATTAATAATTTTTACAAAATTAATAAAAAAAAAATTATTTTTTTTTAAATATATATATATATATATATAGAACGATGTTAGTTGACAAACTTTATTTTGCTATGATCGATGTAGGCTACACGGCCCTTAAACACCGTTTACCTGGTGCAAAGAGTATGATTCGTGTGGCCCGAGATTCTCTCGAGACGTGGCGCGAGGACGAAAAAGCGGCCACACTTTTCGCAAAGCGGATGTTAGATTCCTCCCAATCGTGTTCAACTCCAATCGCGATTGGGTTGAGGGATGAATTAGCTTCCTCCGAGTTCCCCCAATTCACGAATTGGAACAGGAGCGGAAACTTAACCCCCAACAAAGGTTTATTATTATCGACGGTTACCGGACGATCTGGCGAGGGCATGTTGGAGATTGTCCGATATATTAGAATACTTCGCATACGATGAACATGCGCAAACTTGATACCAAACTATCTGTTCGCCTAGCGCGCAAGCTAGCAAACACATACTACAGCCCCCACGGCTACTGGAAGGGACTCGCGGCCATCAAGAACCTCGCCGCGGCGACCAAGGTTTCAGAAAACGCTGTCAAGGAATGGCTCAAGAGGCAGGCCATCTGGCAGATCTATTTACCCGCGCCTCGCAGTATTCCGCGTCCGAAATTCGACGTGTCGGTGCCGAACCAAGTTCACCAAGCGGATCTCCTGTTTCTCACTCACGATCGCGTCGGTCGAAAAACGTACAAGTACGCGCTGACAGTCGTTGACGTAGCGAGTCGTTATAAGGGGGCTGAGCCACTGGCCACTAAAGAGTCTAAGGAGGTGACCGAGGCTCTTTCCCGAATATATAAAAGGAGTCCTCTCAAATGGCCGAATCTTCTCCAGGTCGATCCCGGCCGCGAGTTCATGGGCGTGGTCTCTCATCTATTGTCTAAACACAACGTTTCTGTCAGACACGGCCGCGTCAACATCCACCGAGACCAGGGAATCGAGGAGCGATTCAATCGAACCCTGGCTGAGAGACTGTTCGGTCACCAATACGCCAAAGAGCTGATGCTTGCGCAGCGGGACCCTCATTCGCGATCGACCGAGTGGGTGGCCAGACTGCCCGCCGTGGTCTCCTCACTGAACGGAGAGGTGACCAGATTGATCGATAAGAAGCCCGTAGATGCCATCAAGTCTAAAAAGGTGACTGCCATCTGCCGTCTCGCGAGGGCGACCCGTTGGTTTAGCGGAGCAACGGCTTCCATTGGATGTTGACATCAACCGGGAGAGCTCGAAGGTGGAAGCCGCCGCGTGACGGATCCTGTGTGGTCTCTCAATGTATATCATCTAGATCGATCTATTACCAAACCCGATGAACCCGTGCTCTACTATTTAGCTGATGGTCCATCTCGCGGGTTTGTTCGCGAAGAACTTCTTATGGTGCCTTCTGACACCCAGCTGCCCCCGGATCGACAGAGTCTTTAGATTGATAATTAATTTTAATAATTTTCTTAAAATTAATTATTAAAGAGGTTCTGTATGTATTCCGTCTGGTAACACGCGTCTTTTATCGTAGTACGCCGAGAGTCCTAATTTTTGTTGACAGTACGTTTTCATAACACCGTCTTTCATTTTAAATCCTCTATTTTGTGCTACATCTATAATGTGTTTTCCATCTTCTGTAATTTCACTTAGTACTCGTTTATATCTATCCCAATTTAAATTGTTTGTTCTCTTGGACATTCCTTTCGCAGAGTTTTTGTTAATAGAATTAATTTTTTCTACAAAATAACACTTACTAGATAGCGCTATCGCCCTATCTCCGCTAAATTCCATTTTGAAAAGTTCTGGCTCTCTTTCGCTCCATTTATCCCAAGCCAACCATTTCTTTTTTTCTTTTTCAAACTCGTCTAGTAAGTTAGGTCTAATCAATTCCTCTATCGTTTTTCCACTAACTCCTATATACATACTATCCGTGTACATCTGTATTAATTCAAAGTCTTCTCTTTTTACGTATTTGTCTAGAAATTCGTAGTAAAATTCCAACATTCTCAATTTAGCTAGTTGATAAACCGCTATTCCACAGTGGAAGGGGCTCTTTACTGCACACCGGGTTTTTCGGGAAGATATTTCGTACGCATCTCCTATCTCTTCCAAATCGTCAAAGAATGCAGATCTTAATGCTTTGTCAACACAGGTTTCGTCTTGTGTATATGTCGTATTTAAATGTCTCTCTTTTGCCTCTATCATTTTTCCACAACACGAATTGCCTTAATAATTTCATTTATGTCAGCCACCGGTTTTTCTTATTTGGTTCTACATCCCCTGTTCGTCTTGCGGCTGTAACTTCTTTCGCGAAACCATTCGAAGGGTTTACCACTAATATATTCTATAACACGATGAACTCCCGTTATATCTAGGCCGCGTTTTAAATACCATTTCAATTGTGGCGCGTACAGCAGTACTTTGGTGGCCGACATAGATCCCATCAATTTTCTTCCATTTCTTAGTTCTTCCAGTATCTTCCAAATATTTTATCATGTGTTCTGGAAACCTCATCAAAACATCTACTTCTCTGTTTATAAATATTGGGGACATTTCAGAAAACTTATCTTTTTAAGTTGTGTGGAACTTCTATATCCACCTCCGCTAAACCCAAACCAGTCTCCAGATAAAACCCTTTTACAAAACTTTTTAATAACTTTAAGGATTATGTGGGGTGGGGAATCTATATGATGTATATTTTCTTTTCCACACGGCATATCTTTATTTAACGATAGATAATATGCGGTTTGCATTCATTACCCCAAAAATAGCCTAACAAAGGTTTGTTAATTCCTATGGAATTAGATCTAATCTTTGAAACACCGGCTTCTGCATATCGTGTAAATACTATTGATGGACCACCAACTAGAGCATCTTTCATTCATTTCGTATGTTTCTTCTTTTGGTGCATATTGAGCATCCTCGTTATAATCGTCTTTGAAGATTTTTTGTTCTTTAATGGTTCCTCTCATAAATATTGTATAGCTACTCCAGGTAGTGTTACCGCATCTTTGAAAATATCCACACCTCTGTGTTTATAAATTCACTTACATTTTCTCCACCGCTTCTAGGAACGGTGCTACATTCTAAATCGTTATAATAGTTTCAACCAATCTCTGAAGGTTTCCATTATTCTCTTTCTTTGAAAATTCTACGGACATTTGCTTAATTCTGTTTCATTCTATAACATTTTCCCAGATAGTTGGTTGGAATACCAATTCTCTATATCCGGTAGTCCTGGATAATCCAGCTTGTCTGTAGAAATCGAACCACTCGTAAGGAAAGATTTCTGTCCTTTACAATCGTAGGCTTTTTATCCAACTATCGTAACTTACACCGGGTCCTAGGTAAGTATTACATCAAGAAATCTAAAACTCTGGAGTAATAGAAATATTGTTGCGTTCGCCTTTTTCCAACCATTACTTTCTTTGTTGTTGATGACAGTTCACCTACTAGATTATTTCTTTATTAAGTTTATATCGTACTTACTTGCTGTTAAAACCAACCCCCCTATAACGGTACTTGATCTATCCACTGCTCGATCTTGGTGATTTGGTTTTTATTTTTACGTAAATGTTCTCTTTATTTAAACCCATATCTTGGCCATACTTCTTCTCTTATAGTTTTTCCCCTGACTTTCAAATCTTCTACGAATTTTTCTATAAGTTTTGCAGGTCTTTATCACAAATATGAGTTACTGTTCTGAGAAATTATCTCTATACTAACGCTTTCCACCGGAACGTGCTCGGCCTCGATTATTTAAACTATTACCGAGAGTTTTAGTAATTCTTTAGAATTAGGTGGCTGGAGATACGCCTCAAAATCATATATATCTGATATGGTAATAAAGAGTAGTGTCGCAACCGCATCTTTATATCTTTACCCGTTCTTTGAAATTCGCATTCCCACATAACTACTGGTTGAATTCTTTGCTTTTAATAAATTTATCTCTTTTCATTTGTGTATGCGCGTTCTTTTTTTTTTTTATCCTTTGCATGAATCTACACCAGAGTGCCAGTAAACAGCCGTGATTGATATACGGTATTGGTTTCTGAACAGTATCCATTCTAATTGGAGAGCTCCTTAAAATCCACCTTTCACCCCGTGTCCACACTGTTCATGGTGAATGTGAATTCCCTCCTTCTTTTCCACAGAGTTACATCCAATCGATCGCACCATAACTGTTAGAACCTTTTGGGTTAGAATGCTTTCTCGACGACGAACGAACGGTTGGGCGCTCTAAATAATTCCATCAACTATTACTTTTGTCTCACCTTTCATACATTTTGGTCCGTGTCTCTTCATATTACTCGCTTTCGTGAATTTCTGTTTGCAATTATCGCAGGCGTAAATTTTAGATAGGTTTTTAAGGTTTTTTATCAGAAATGCGTGATTATTAAACAGTCCTATTGTCATTGGTTTATTACCTAGTGCATCATAGTGCGCTGGTACCTTTTTCAACCACCAAACACCACCTTGTGTCGGTTGATATACTTCTATACCGATTTTAAACAAGAGCTCCGCGGAGCAAAATGTCCCGCCTCGCGCAGTTTGATAGTATATATGGAGCTTGTAATAACATTGGGGTTAGTGAGCAACATGGGCTTTCTGTAGAATGATGCGGGATGTTGTTACAAATGCATATATGGAATACTAAAGCATAAACTGAGCGTTAATTTGTAAGTCAGTGACCTTGACCTTTGGGGTTAGCAGGCACCATGGGCTTTCTGTCGAATGATGCGGGATGTTGTTACAAATGCATATATGGAATATTAAAGCATAAACTGAGCGTTGACTTTTCCAACATGGAAATTTCTAATTCAGTGACCTTGACCTTTGGGGGTTAGCGGGCACCATGGGCTTTCTGTAGAATTGATGCTGGGATGTTGTTACAAATGCATATATGGCATATTAAAACATAAACTGAGCGTTAACTTTTCCAAACACGGACATTTCTAAGTCAGCGACCTTGACCTTTGGGGTTTGCGGGCACCATGGGCTTTCTGTAGAATGATGCGGGATGTTGTTACAAAAGCATGTATGGAATATTAAAGCATAAACTGAGCGTTAACTTTTGCAAACACGCAAATTTCTAATTCAGTGACCTTGACCTTTGGGGTTAGCAGCCACCATGGGATTTCTGTAGAATGATGCGGGATGTTACAAATGCATGTATGGAATATTAAAGCATAAACTGAGCGTTAACTTTTGCAAGGACGGAAATTTCTAAGTCAGTGACCTTGACCTTTGCGGTTTGAGGGTGGGGGGGGGGGTAGGGCACCATGGGCTTTCTGTAGAATGATGCGGGATGTTGTTACAAATGCATTGTATGGAATATTAAAGCATACATTAAATTGAGGCGTTACTTTTCCAAACACGGAAACTTTCTAATGTCTGAGACCTTGACCTTTGGGGTTTGCGGGCACCATGGGGCTTTCTGTAGAATGATGCAGGATGTTGTTACAAATGCATGTATGGAATATTAAAGCAAAATAAACTGAGCGTTAACTTTTCCAAACATGGAATTTATTTCTAAGTCAGTGACTTGACCTTTTGGGTTAGCGGGCAATATGGGCTTTCTGTAGAATGATGCGGGATGTTGTTACAAATGCATATGTGGAATATCAAAGCATAAACTGAGCGCTAACTTTTCCAAAACACAGAAATTTCTAAGTCAGTGACCTTGACCTTTGGGGTTAGCGGGCAGGGGGCACCTGGGCTTTCTGTAGAATGATGCAGGATGTTGTTACAAAATGCATGTATGGAATATTAAAGCAATTAAACTGAGCATTAACTTTTCCAAAACACGGAAAGTTCAAAGTTCTAAGTCAGTGACCTTGACCTTTGGCGTTAGCGCATTCATGGCTTTCTGTAGAATGATGCGGGATGTTGTTACAAATGCAATGTATGGAATATTAAAGCATTAAACTGAGCGTTAACTTCTCCAACGAATATTAAAGCATAAACTGAGCGTTAACTCCTTTTCCAAACCCGGAAAATTTCTAAGTCAGTGACCTTGACCGTTTGGCGTTAGTGGGCATCATGGGCTTTCTGTAGAATGATGCGGGATGTTGTTACAAATGCAATGTAGGGAATACTAAAGCATAAACAGAGCGTTAACTTTTCCAAACACACGGAAATTTCTAAGATCAGCGACCTTGACCTTTGGGGTTTGCGGGCAGAGGGCCATGGGCACCATGGGCTTTCTGTAGAATGATGCGGGATGTTGTTACAAATGCATGTATGTAATATTAAATTTAAAGCTATAAAAACTGAGCGTTAACTTTTCCAAACACACGGAAATTTCTAAGTCAGTGACCTTGACCTTTGGGGTTAGCGGGCAAACATGGGCTTTCTGTAGAATGATGCGGGATGATTGTTACAAATTGATGTATGGAATATTAAAGCATAACTGAGCATTAACTTTTGCAAACACGGAAATTTCTAAGTCAGCGACCTTGACCTTTGGGATTAGGGGGCGGGGGACCATGGGCTTTTGGTGGAGAATGACGCGGGATGTTGTTACAAATGCATGTATGGAATATTAAAGCATTCCATTGAGGGAAACAGAAGTTACAATGAATTAACCTGAGCGTTAAGTTTTAGAAACAGAGCTAAACCGCAAAAATTAACGTTGAAATATGCATGTGGAAAGTAGGTCAATCAACCATGAAAACTAGGTCAAGGTCACATGGACTACCCTCTGTGTGAGGATGGTTACACCACGTGTTGATGTATACCAAGTATGGAGGTCGTAGGTGTTATAGTTTTCTGGAAACTGACCTAAACGCAAAAACTTAACGTGAAATGTTGACGCCGCCGGCCAAAGACGAGCCGACGACGCCGCCGACGCCGCCGACGCCGCCGACGCCGCCGCCGACGCCGCCGACGGAAAAGCTATACCTATGTCCCGCTTCTGCTAAAGCAGGCGGGACAAAAACTCTTCAACCTTTTTCAGATCTGAAAAAGGAATTAGTGAAACCACATTACTATCGAAATATTGCTTACTAAGTTCTTTCGCTTTTTCTGTGCATCTGTCGGGCCTTACACTTGTCATATGCATAGCTAGACACCTGAACAGACAAAGGTCGTCATTATACTTATCTAAAGAATACATACCTTTTCTATTCCTCAACCATTCTGGAAGTTCTCCTCCTGCTGCTTTCTTTGGATTGTAGTCCCAAACTCTATTGCCCTACTGCCCTGTATTAGCTTTACAAAACCTCTACCCATCTTACAAACTTTCCACTTTGTATTTGGTCTGTCTATTTTATCGGACATTATCGTGTTTATCCTTATCTGACAGCCATTTTTTAACGGTTTTCATTGATGATAGTGGTTCGCTACCACCGAGATTTTTGTGAAATATTATAGTCATTAGGTTTTCCATTTTTAGTTTCCTCCATATGTTTCTAGCTTGTAAGAATATGAATTATCTCAAATAAAAATTTTGGTTGTTAGATACGGAGCGAGTTTATCGGACATGCGTTCAGACTCGTTAATGTCAATGTTTTTACGAAAGGATTAATGTAACTCCATCCGTCTTCCATTTTCTTACCTTTTCCAATGTTTCATCATGAGCCCTCAATATTTCTTCACCTTTTTCCACTATCGCGCGACCTATAGATTCTTTTCTTATTATTTGGTATTGGGTGTCACCTGTGTGTCTAATTTGGGACAAATTTATTGGTGCTTGATGGTTTTATTACACTAGCCCTTAACCCCAGCAATACTTTCTTTTTGAATTCTGTTACCAACTTTCCTCTGCTAGTGAGAGGTCTTTAAAGGCTCCTCGTTTGTGGGCACGGGTAAACCGCTTCATAAACGCCTCATTCTTTGTGGAGTTTATCAGCTTTGTCAACCCCCTAACTCTCAACCGTTTACTATAAGTAATCCCTAGAGATTCGGCTTCTCTTCTCTTTCTATTGCTCTAGTTTCTGGCGTTATCATATTTTCTGTATATACTTTTGTATAACCTATTAAATTTATCTGTTCAATTGGACGTAAAAAAAACGTGTAAATTGTCACGTCCAATTGAACATAAACACATATGTACATATACATCTATAATGGAGTGTGAGACTTGTTGTAAGACGTTTACGTGTAAAGACTATCTACGAAGGCATCTATCGAGACGAAGAAAGTTTCCTTGAGCCGCCCCACAATTTCAATGCCCCAGATGCCCTTGTAAATTCGTTAGTGCCCAAACTCTTTGTAGACATAAACAACTACGCTGCCCTGTGGCTAAAGGTGAGCGGGGTAGACTAGAACTGGTAGAATTAGTTGCTGATCTGCGAAATAAATTAGCTATATTAGAGGAAAAAATAAAAAATGGGGGTGTTGGAATATAAATAAACTATCACGCGCGGCACATTGAAACTTTTGGTTGGAGGTGGTATCATTTTTACTCACTCTTTTCAAAATTATTTTCTACAAAATTCATAAATTTGCTGTCAGATACAATTTTCTCGTTAACCAATTTTTGACTTTTTCGGGGGTGGTGGGGGTCTTATAAAGGGTTGAATATTATACCACCTCCGGTGGTATTATTCTGACTCCCTTTATACTACTTGGAGAAACCAGATCTAATAATACATGTGTAGTTACCCTGACCCATCTATTCAGAATCTCCATGTAAACATGGAGATTGAGATTAGGGTGGGTGTCATTTTGCATTTACATGATTGTTTGATAAGCCCTCACGTTCAAGATCGAAATTCGAAAGCACGTGAGGGACATTTTGTTGTGTGAACACGTTTTAATGACGTTAGATACAGATTAGAAGAATATTACAAGAATTCCGCCACGGAAGCGGTGTCGCACCTGTATACAAAGGATTAGTAAATAAATGACATAAATGCCAGTCATGTTTGGGGGACTCTGAACATGATCAGATGTTCAAGGTACCTCAAAGGACACCAGCTTCTTAGGGTAAAAACGATCTTGGTGGCCAGTTTTAAGTGATGATGACTGATTTCACAATATTGTCGGTACATGTTCATACGACAGCTATTTATAGCTTGGTATGTTTCGTAATTTGACTGCTCAGCTACGTGCAAGGGACCAGTGTAAGACGGGACGCGGTATGCGCGTTCATGTTTCTGTGTTGTAGCAAGTAACAGTTATGCATATATTAGTCATTTATATATTGCTGCATGACGTTTAATAAAACCCGGGGGTCACTGTGTGTTCTGTCCAGTGTCCACACTACCTAGACTGGTGCACTCGTACATAATAAAGTATATGCATTGTATGGCTGAGCTCTTACCTTCATATCTAGTGAACGGAAATTTTTTATTCAAGGTGGACAGTTTGGTCCGTGAAACTGATTTTACACATACAATATATAATCTGGGTCCCAGTGCGTGAGCGACAGGTCTATTTCATGAGGACACCCGATAGAAACACACAATTGTACATGGGGGATTGCATGAAACCTAACAGGCGAATATACTGATTGCATGTGTTTATACGGATCGCGGACTGGTCCCGTGTTTTATCACAAGGTCCCATATGCTGAGTTTTGCGCATTGCATACAAGTAACAAGTACACTTACTTACGCATGTGTTATCAATTCGTTTGTAATGAACGTCATGTTGACATTGTTTTGTGTTATTGGACAAGTGTGGAAATGGGTAAGTCATTGTCGAACTATTGATGCTCATCAGGGGGGCACTTGCCTTCACTTATAATGGGGCAATGTTGTCCATTGTTCTCTAATCTGGCACCTTTGACTTCCTTCCCGTTGTACGACATAGCGCGAACACACGACAGCCGGGCGACCCAAGTTTTTATAAGTTTTTTTGTTCCGTGTCAGCTGGCGCGCTTCGTATGACAGCTTGCCTCTGAAACTGCGTCAGATGCTCCTGGACAAACACCCCGTCTCCTAACGAGCGTCGGGATTAATAGATGGCGTTGCCTCGCCTTCGAGTTTGTAAAATTTGATGATGATTCGTCTGTTGAACGAAAGGCCCGCCCTTGGTACGGCCTAGTCGGTGGCATTTATCTATGTCAGCCGGAGTCAGGCCCACGTTGTGATTTTGGGCTTCATGGAGAATCTTCTATTCACAATTTTCGGTATAACTACCGTGTCACCTGGAATATTTGAGGATTTCGAGGCACATTCGTCTCCGTACTGGTCGAGTTCGTTCTAGTGTTGCGTCAGTGGACTTCAGGGACTTGCGAAGATGCTCATTTTCACATTTGAGGCCTCTAATCTCGTCTTTCAACTTTGTGTTTCAGGACGTTTCGACGTCGACTAATTGAACTATTTGGCGCTTTCTTAGTTCGGCGTTATGAGCGTGTCCTTAAAAATCATGCATGAATGCATCAGCTACCTCCTTAAGGTCCTCTTTGGAGAATTTTCACCTGGTGTTGGTGTGGCCATTGTGGAATTTGTGTCACGTTTCGCTGACTGATGGCGACTTGACCCTGGTAAGGACTCGTCGAGCTCTACTACTTCAACACTCAGATCCAGCTTTTGTGCAATACTTTTGTGCCTTTTGCTTACGGAGACGTCGCGATTATGAGATGGTGATGATTTAACACGTTTCCTACGCCGTCTACCTGACATTGGTGCGTGTCAGTGGGTGGGTTATCATGCTATATATTCGCGGTTATTTTATCACTATAGTATATGTTTTTAATCCAAAACATGTCCGTTATATTGAAACAGTAGGTACGTTTGTCAATTGTATAGCATATCCAAGCTCCTTAACTCATTAATTAATTTATTGATTACTATTCATTGATTAATACACTGTTTATGCATCAAATTGGTTGATTAAATCATTGATTGATTCATTGACTGGATGATTCATTAATTGGTTGATTGATTTGTTGGTTGATTTATTTATTGTATAACAAGTGGTAAACATTATTGATTGTAATTGTTTAACAGTATGTTAACAGATAAGTGTAAGCTGTCGTAAAGAGAGAGAGAGAGAAAGAAAGAGAGATAGAGGATATATTAACATAAGGTATTCTCCAGGTCTTACCATGGTGTAATCTCCAGAGTGGGCAATAACTTCGTCCTGAACACGGCAATATAATTCTCGTTGTCTGCAAATAAGAACACATATGAGACACGCAATGTGTATAATTTCATTAAATACATTTACAAAATTTACAATATTTTTCGTAAATGTCGTCAACAGCTGAAAAGTTTCAGAGTACATTGTACACTGAAAATTTTGTCAACTTTTGACTTTATTTATGAAAAATATTGTAAATTTTGTAAACATATTTAATGAAATTACGCAATGTCCGAAGGTACAAAATCATATGGCATGTCTCATAATACCTTGTCAGAATGGAAGATTTGCTTCCCTTGTATAAAAATATTATTGCATAAAATGATATCTGGCAGTGTAATAATAGTGTATTAACACGAGTGCCGCAAGCCGTGGCCTGCATGTAGCGCCTTCGAGGCATGGACACTAAAAAAAGAGATATAGTAGATGGAAAAACTTTAACCGGACACACGGACGGACGGACGGACAGATGGACGTATGCCAAAATGCCGACTATTATCGCGCTTTCCGCAAGCGGGCGCGACAATGATGATAAACATCCATGTGAAGTATCAAGGTAATGGGTGAAGCAGTTGCAGAGATATAGTACACAAAAAAATCAAAGTAATTTGACCCTGACATTGGGCACAGGGGCCGCACGGTTGGGGGGTAGAATGAAAAAATATGGATGATGATAAACACACCATGTAAATTTTTGTTTTGAAGGTAATGGGCGAAGCAGTTGCAGAGTTATTTAGTATAACGAAAAACTTTAACCAAAAACTTTAACCAGAGTACGCTAAAAAAGTTAACGTTTGAAAATGGCTAAGTTAATTACGTAGAAATAATAGGTGAAGGTAAAAAAAAAAATGGTCACATGTTGGATAGTTGTATGTGGTCCCCTTGGTTATGAAGCTGTGAAAGTTTGGTTAGTCCTTAGGTGGTACAGTACCAAAGAAATGGACTTTAAAACACGAAAAGTTAACATTGTAAACGCGAAAAGTTAACATTGACTGCGCGGAAAAAATGGGTGGGTTCAAGTTCAAAAAGGTAACATGTTGGATAGTGATATGTGGTGGGTGGGCACCCCACCTTGGTTATGAAGCTGTGAAAGTTTGTTGGTCCTATGTGTTACAGTAACAAAGAAATGGACTGAAAACACGAAAACTTAACATTGATGAGGACGCCGCCCACGCCCGCCTGGCTTTCGCCAATCCAATAGCGTGGATTTTTTTTCCCAAATAAAAAAACCTGGTTAAAAATGGAAAAAAATGTTTAAAAAAAAATTTAAAAAAAAAAGTTTTAAAATGATTTTTTTTCCAAAAAAACTGGCTAAAATGGAAAAAAAGTAAAAAACAAAAAAACCTGGCTAAAAAAGGAAAAAAAAGTTTTAAAAAAAGTTTAAAAAAAAAAGTTTAAAAATTAACAAAAAAATAAAAAATAATGCTCGCTACTGGAGCCCAGAATTTTTATGATAGTCCTATATTTATCTACATATCATATCTGCACAGGTCCACATTATTGCCACAATATTGTCAACACAGTTTACGGAAATGTAATACCCAGCTATAATAATTTACCTGTATAAATTACCTGTAATAATTTAGCTGGACATTTAGTGGTGAAGCTGGAAATTTGCACATGCTTGCACATGCAGAAGTGTTCAACTGGAGAAGGCTATTGTTCTCTCTTTTACAGGTAAGGTGTACAGAACGCACGAGAAAACGGGTCTTCATGCATTAATGTTCAGTTTGTAGCATAGAAAGAAATAGAGTTTGACCTTGACCCTGGAGCCCGGATTTTTTTTTAATAGTCCTATATTCATCTACATATCATAGTAAAGGTATGTATAAAGTTTGATGACTGTAGCTGATAAGGTGTTGAAGTAATGACCGTAACACGAAAACATAACAATGAATGATGACGACGACGACGACGCCGCCGCCGACGACGACGATGGAAAAGCAAAACCTATGTCTCGCTTTCCACTTTGCGGGGGAGACAAAAATGGCTAAGTTAAAAAGGTGATATTTTTGTTAAAAAATATTTTTTCGGCATAAAAACACCAAGGTGCACATCTTCAATATGTGTACAAGACGTGTGTATACATGTAGTTTCAAATCGATCTACTGAACGGTTTCGGAGGAGTTGTGTACACAAACTCTGTACCGTATATAGAATTGTATAGAAAAATGTAGAAACAAGAAATGCGTCTGTCGAACGCGAATGCCACCTGCAGCATGATATTTGAGAAACTGTGACAAAGTGGTTAACCGAAAAGTGTGACGGACGGACAGACGGACAGACGGACGGTCCAAACACTATATGCCACCAGTTTCTTCGAAACCCGGTGGCATAAAAATGGCTATTAAGTTAAAAAGGCGATATTTTTGTTAACAAATATTTTTTCGGCATAAAAACACCAAGGTGCACATCTTCAATATGTGTAGAAGACGTGTGTATAGTTTCAGATCGATCGACTAAACGGTTTCGGAGGAGTTGTGTACACGAACTATGCACTTTTTCTGTCAGCCGCCCGCCTGCCCAGCGGTAAAACATAATACGTACCGTTTTTTAAAAATGGTCGTATAAAAATCATGATCCACTAGTGTAACTAGATTGGTCAGTAATCGAGGCTTACGGAATACCCCCCGCGTGGGCCCAGGTACCCCTAAAATATGTAAAAATTTCCCCAAGTGTGTGGGCTTGTGACCTGGACTCTGGGCTTAGCGGGAGCGGCATGAACGTGAATTTGTCACAGGGTGGTAGAGGTCAATTGGAGCAATGAGTGTGTTTTTTTTTTTGCTTATATTTAACGGCGGCACTGGCTCTAGGACCTTGCATGCCGTCTCCCAAGAATGGGAGAATGAACGGAGGTAGAGATTTTTTGAGAGAAGCCGGTAATTCGTATTTACAGAGCAACTACGAATTATCGGTACCCATTTACAGCTGGGTGAACTGGAGCAGTGTGGATAAAGTGTCTTGCTCAAGGACACAACGCACGCCGCTAGTCAGGCTCGAACCCACGACCCTTGGATCAGTAGTCCGACACACTAACCATTACGCCACGGCGCTCCACTTCATGAGTGTGTGAAATGTGAAGCATATCCGAGCAAGGAAATAGAAGTTATAACCGATTTCTCTGATGTTAAGTTTTGTAAAGAGACTAAGTATGTGACCTTGACCTCGAGATCAGCGGGAATTTGTCACAGCATGATAGTAGAGCCTTAGAGGAATGCACGAGTGAAATATTAAGAATTTTCAATGAAAGAAATAGAAGTTATAACATATTTCTCTGATGTTAAGTTTTGTAAAGAGACTAAGTATGTGACCTTGACCTTGGGTTCAGCAGGGGTTGGACGGTCGTAGATTTGTCACAGCATGATAGTACAACCTTAGAGGAATGCACAAGTGAAATAATAAGAACTTTCAACGAAGGAAATAGAAGTTATAACTTATTTCTCTGATGTTAAGTTTTGTAAAGAGACTAAGTATTGGACCTTGACATTGGGATCAGTGGGGGTTGGACGGTCGTGGATTTGGCACAGCATGGTAGTAGAGCCTTACAGGAATGCATGTGTGAAATATTAAGCATTTTAGATGAAGGAAATAGAAGTTATAACAATATTTCTCTGATGTTAAGTTTACGGACTAAGTATTTGACCTTGACCTTGGGATCTGCGGGGGTTGGACGGTCGTGGATTTGGCACAGCATGGTAGTAGAGCCTTACAGGAATGCATGTGTGAAATATCAAGGATTTTAGATGAAGGAAATAGAAGTTATAACAATATTTCTCTGATGTTAAGTTTACCCGGACGGACGGACGGACAGACAACCTGACTCCAGTATACCCCCCCACAGCTCGTTGCGGGGGGTATAAATATAGATGATGACAAACACCCATGTGAAGTTTCAAGGTAATGGGCAAAGCAGTTGCAGAGATATAGTATAACGAAAAACTGTAACCAAAAAACTTAACCAAACAACTTAACCAAAAACTTCAAAGTAATTTGACTTTGACATTGGGCACAGGGAGGGGGGTAGAATGAAAATATAGATGATGATAAAGACCCATGTGAAGTTTCAAGGTAATGGGCAAAGCAGTTGCAGAGATATAGTATAACAAAAAACTTTAACCAAAAAACTTAACCAACTAGAAATGTGGCCTGTCGGCACACGAATGCCCCCGCTGGCAGCCAAAGAAAACGAGGCATATTTTATTACAAGCCATTTACCCCAGTACGGACGGACGCCGGTAACACTATATGCCCCACTCACCATTCGGTTGCGGGGGCATAATAAGCCATTTACCCGAGTGTTTGTGACCTTGACCCTGGGCTTAGCGGGAGCGGGACGAATGTGGACAAAGGTGGAGCAGGTGGACGAATGTGGAGCAGGGTGGCAAAGGACTATTGGAGCAATGCGTGTGTGAAATGTGAAGCAGATCCGAGCAAGGAAATAGAAATTATAAGGCATTTACCCAGCGTTAAGGTTTTGAACGCACCAAGGCATCACGGGACGGTTGAAAATAGCCAAAATCAACTGGAGCTAACATTCAGTTTCGTAGAATTATGAAATACTCTAAAAACTACACCTAGTCGAGCCTCCCAAAGTCAAGAAATATTCATAAACCTATTTTTCTAGACACACTGGTGTAACTTAAAGGGTCGGTAGTGAAGTATATAGAAAATCGTTCACCCCCTTTTTAAAGCTAGCTGCCCACTGTCCCGTGAGACCCAAGTCTGTGACCTTGACCATGGGCTTAGCGGGAGCGGCACGAATGTGGATTTGTCACAGGGTGGCAGAGGACCATTGGAGCAATGCGTGTGCGAAATGTGAAGCAGATCCGAGGAAGGAAACAGAAATTATAAGGCATTTAGCCAGCGTTAAGGTTTCAAACGCACCAAGTCTGTGACCTTGACCCTGGGCTTAGCGGGGGTGGAACAAATGTAGATTTGTCACACGGTGGCAGAGGACCATTGGAGCAATGCGTGTGTGAAATGTGAAGCAGATATGAGCAAGGAAACAGAAATTATAAGGCATTTACCCAGCGTTAAGGTTTCGAACGCACCAAGTCTGTGACCTTGACCATGGGCTTAGCGGGGGCGGGACGAATGTGGATTTGTCACAGGGTGGCAGAGGACCATTGGAGCAATGCGTGTGTGAAATGTGAAGCAGATCCGAGCAAGGAAACAGAAATTATAAGGCATTTACCCAGCGTTAAGGTTTCGAACGCACCAAGTCTGTGACCTTGACCATGGGCTTAGCGGGGGCGGGACGAATGTGGATTTGTCACCGGGTGGCAGAGGACCATTGGAGCAATGCGTGTGTGAAATGTGAAGCAAGGATCCGAGCCAGGAAACAGAAATTATAAGTAATTTACCGGAGCGTTAAGGTTTCGAACGCACCAAGTCTGTGACCTTGACCCTGGGCTTAGCGGGCGCAGGACGAATGTGGATTTGTCACACGGTGGTAGAGGACCATTGGAGCAATGTGTGTGTGAAATGTGAAGCAGATCCGAGAAAGGACACAGAAATTATAAGCCATTTATCCAGCGTTAAGGTTTCGAACGCACCAAGTCTGTGACCTTGACCCTGGGCTTAGCGGGGTCGGGACGAATGTGGAATTGTCACAGGGCGGTAGAGGACCATTGGAACAATGCGTGTTTGAAATGTGAAGCAGATCCGAGCAAGGACACAGAAATTATAAGCCATTTATCCCAGCGTTAAGGTTTTGAATGCACCAAGTCTGTGACCTTGACCCTGGGCTTATCGGGGGCGGGACGAATGTGGATTTGTCACAGGGCAGTAGAGGACCATTGGAGCAATGCGTGTGTGAAGTCTGAAGCAGATCCGAGCAAGGAAACAGAAATTACTAGAAATGTGGCCTGTTGGCACACGAATGCCCCCGCTGGCAGCCAAAGAAAACGAGGCATATTTGATTACAAGCCATTTACCCAAGTACGCACGGACGCCGGTAACACTTTATGCCCCACTCACCATTCGATTGCGGGGGCATAATAAGCCATTTACCCGAGTGTTTGTGACCTTGACCCTGGGCTTAGCGGGAGCGGGACGAATGTGGATTTGTCACAGGGTGGCAGAGGACCATTGGAGCAATGCGTGTGTGAAATGTGAAGCAGATCCGAGCAAGGAAACAGAAATTATAAGGCATTTAATCAGCTTTCAGGTTTCGAACGCACCAAGTCTGTGACCTTGACCCTGGGCTTAGCGGGGGCGGGACGAATGTGGATTTGTCACAGGGTGGCAGAGGACCATTGGAGCAATGCGTGTGTGAAATGTGAAGCAGATCAGAGCAAGGAAACAGAAATTATAAGGCATTTACCCAGCGTTAAGGTTTCGAACACACCAAGTCTGTGACCTTGACCCTCGGCTTAGCGGGGGCGGCACGAATGTGGATTTGTCACAGGGTGGCAGAGGACCATTGGAGGAATGTGTGTGTGAAATGTCAAGCAGATCCAAGGAAGAAAACAGAAATTATAAGGCATTTACCCAGCGTTAAGGTTTCGAACGCACCAAGTCTGTGACCTTGACCCTGGGCTTAGCGGGGGTGGAACGAATGTGGATTTGTCACACGGTGGCAGAGGACCATTGGAGCAATGCGTGTGTGAAATGTGAAGCAGATCCGAGCAAGGAAACAGAAATTATAAGGCATTTACCCAGCGTTAAAGTTTCGAACGCACAAAGTCTGTGACCTTGACCATGGGCTTAGCGGGGGCAGGACGAATGTGGATTTGTCACAGGGTAGCAGAGGACCATTGGAGCAATGTGTGTGTGAAATGTGAAGCAGATCCGAGCAAGGAAACAGAAATTATAAGCCATTTACCCGAGCGTTAAGGTTTCGGGACGTACGTACGTTACGTACGTACGTTACGTACGGACGCTGGTAACATTATATGCCTCCTCGCCATTCGGTGGCGGGGGCATAATAAGCCATTTACCCAGCGTTAAGGTTTTGGTAGAGGACCATTGGAGCAATGCGTGTGTGAAATGTGAAGCAGATCCAAGCAAGGAAACAGACATTATAAGCCATTTACCCAGAGTTAAGGTTTCGAACGCACCAAGTCTGTGACCTTGACCCTGGGCTTAGCGGGGGCGGGACGAATGTGGATTTGTCACAAGGGGGTAGAGGACCATTGGAGCAATGCGTGTGTGAAATGTGAAGCAGATCCAAGCAAGGAAACATAAATTATAAGACATTTACCCAGCGTTAAGGTTTCGAACACACCATGTCTGTGACCTTGACCCTGGGCTCAGCGGGGGCGGGACGAATGTGGATTTGTCACAGGGCGGTAGAGGACCATTGAAGCAATGCGTGTGTGAAATGTGAAGCAGATCCGAGCAAGGAAACAGAAATTATAAGCCATTTATCCAGCGTAAAGGTTTCGAAAGCACCAAGTCTGTGACCTTGACCCTGGGCTTAGCGTGGGCGGGACGAATGTGGATTTGTCACAGGGCGATAGAGGACCATTGGAGCAATGCGTGTGTGAAATGTGAAGCAAATCCGAGCAAGGAAACAGAAATTATAAGCCATTTACCCAGCGTTAAGGTTTCGAAAGCACCAAGTCTGTGACCTTGACCCTGGGCTTAGCGGGGGCGGGACGAATGTGGATATGTCACAGGGCGGTAGAGGACCATTGGAGCAATGCGTGTGTGAAATGTGAAGCAGATCCGAGCAAGGAAACAGAAATTATAAGCCATTTACCTAGCGTTAAGGTTTCGAACGCACCAAGTCTGTGACCTTGACCCTGGGCTTAGCGGGGGCGGGACGAATGTGCATTTGTCACAGGGCGGTAGAGGACCATTGGAGCAATGCGTGTGTGAAATGTGAAGCAGATCCGAGCAAGGAAACAGAAATTATAAGCCATTTACCCGAGCGTTAAGGTTTCGAACGCACCAAGTCTGTGACCTTGACCCTGGGCATAGCGGGGGCGGGACGAATGTGGATTTGTCACAGGGCGGTAGAGGACCATTGGAGCAATGCGTGTGTGAAATGTGAAGCAGATCCGAGCAAGGAAACAGAAATTATAAGCCATTTACCCAGCGTTAAGGTTTCGAACACACCAAGTCTGTGACCTTGACCCTGGGCTTAGCGGGGGTGGGACGAATGTGGATTTGTCACAGGGCGGTAGAGGACCATTGGGAGCAATGCGTGTGAAATGTTGAAGCAATCCGTGCAAGGAAACAGAAATTATAAGCCATTTCCCAGCGATTAAGGTTTCGAACCGGACCAAGTTTGGACCTTGACCATGGGAAAGAGGGGCAAGGGGGGGACGAATGTGGGATTTTGTCACAGGTGGGAAGAGGAGGACCATTGGAGCCATGCGTGTTGTGAATGGTGGAAGGCAAGGAATTTCCGAGCCAGGAAACCAAGAAATTTATAAGTAATTTACCCGAGCCGTTAAGGTTTCGAACCGATAAGTCTCTGACTTGACCCTTGCTTAGCGGGCGCATAGACTATGTGGGATTTGTCACACGGGTGGTAGGACCAATTGGACCAATGCGTGTTGATGTGAAGCAAATCCGACAAGGAAACTGAAATTGTAAGAAACCATTTACCCGTAAGGTTTCGAAAGCAACCAAGGTCCTGTGACCTTGACCCTGCTTAGCGGGACAAATGGTGGATTTTGTCACAGCGGAAATTAGAGGACCTTGGAAGCAATGGGTGTGTGAAATTTTTAAGCCAGATCCGAGCAAGGAAACAGAAATTAAGCCATTATCCAAGTTAAGGTTTCGCACCGGCACCAAGTCTGTGACCTTGACCCTGGGCTTAGCGCTCAGGGACGATGTGGAATTTGTCACACGGTGGTAGAGGACCATTGGAAGCAATGCGTGTGTGAAATGTGAAGCAATCCGAGCAAGGACACAGAAATTGTAAGCCATTTATACCCAGCGTTAAGGTTTCGAAACGCACCAAGTCTGTGACCTTGACCCTGGGCTTAGCGGGGGCGGCACGGAATGTGGATTTGTCACATGGGTGGCAGAGGACCAATTGGAGCAATGCGTTGTGAAATGTGAAGCAGTCCGGAGCAAGGAAACAGAAATAAGGCATTTACCCAGTGTTAAAGTTTTGAAAGCACCAAGTCTGTGAAGTTACCATAAGTTTCTTAGCGGGGGCAGGACGGAATGGTGGAAATTTTGTCAGAGGGTTAGCAGAGGGACCATTGGGAAGCAATTTGCGTGTGTGATGTGAATCATCCGAGCAAGTTTCAAGGAAATTATAAAGCCATTTACCCGAAGCGCATAAGGTTTCCGGGAACGTACGTACGTTAATGTTACCGTTACTTACGTGCGGACCCGCTGGTAAACACTTAGACGCCCCACGCCAATTCGGTGGCGGGGGCCAATTAATAAGCCATTTCACAGGGCGGAAGGTTTTGGTTAGAGGACCATTGGAAGCAATCGTGTTTGTGAAATGTGAAGCAGATCCGCAAGGAAACAGGACATTCAGCCAAATTTACCCAGAGTAAGTTTCCGATTTGCACCAAGTCGGTGACCTTGACCCTTAAAGGTTTCTTAGCCGGGGGCGGGAACAATGTTGGATTTTGTCACAAGTAGGGACATTGAGCCAATGCGTGTGTGATGTTGCCAAGCCAGATTCCGAGCAAGGAAAAAGAAATTATAAGCCAATTATCCAGCGTTAAGGGGTTTTCGGAAAGCACCAAGTCAACCCTGAACTGGACCCTTTGGCTAGCGGGGGGGAGGGACGATGGTGGATTTGGGTCAGCAGGGGAAAGGGACCATTGGAGCAATGCGTGTGTGAAAATGAAGTCAGAATCAGAGAAGGAAACAGAAATTATTAACCATTTACCTAGCGTTTAGGTTTCGAACGGCAAACAAGAAATTCTTGACCTTGACCCTGGGCTTTAGCCCGGGCCGCAGGACGAATGTGGAGTTTTGTCACACGTGGTAAGGACCATTGGAGCCAATGTGTGTGAAATGTTGAAGCCGATCCGGGCAAGGACAAACAGAAATTATAAAGCTTTATCCGGGGGCGTTAAGGTTTCGAACGCACCAAGAACGTGACCTTGGACCCTTTGGGCCTAGCGGGGGCGGGACGAATGGGTGGAATTGTCAGCTAGGAGGACCATTGGAAGCAATGTGTGTTTGAAATGTGAATCAGATCCGAGCATGGAAACACAGAAATTATAAGCCATTATCCGAGCGTTAAGGTTTTTGAATGCACCAAGTCTGTGGACCTTGGACCCTGGGCTTATCGCGGGACGAATTGTGGATTTGTCACAGCAGTAGAGGGACATTGGAGCAATTGCGGTGTGATGGAGCAGATCCGAGCAGAAACAGAAATTACTAGAAAATTGGTCCTGTTGGCACACAAGCCCCCGTGCGGCCAGAAAACGCGGCATATTTGGATTACAAGCCATTTCAGTACGCACGGCGCCGGGTACACTATGCCCCTCTCCGCCATTCTGCAGTGCGGGGGCCATAATAAGCCATTTACCCGAGTTTGTGACCTTGAACCCCTTGGGTTAAGGCGGGAAGCGGGAGAAATTTTGTGGATTTTGTCACAGGGTGGCAGAGACCTATTGGAGCAATGCGTGTGTGAAATGTGAAGCAGATCCGAAGCAAGGAACAGAAAATTATAAGGCATTTACCCACTCAAGGTTTCCGGGAAGCACCAAGTCTGTGACCCTTGACCCTGGCTTAGCGGGGGCGGGGACGAATTGTGGATTTGTTTCACAGGGAATGGCAGAGGAACCATTGAGCAAATGCGGTGTGTGAAATGTGAAGCCAGATCAGAGTAAGGAAACAGAAATTATAAGGGCCATTTACCCAGCGTTAAGTTTCGGGGGAACGCAACCAAGTCTGTGACCTTTGCCCGGGCTTAGCGGGGGCGGGGACGGGGGGAATGTGGATTTGTCACATGGGGGGGGTAGAGGCCATTGGAGCAATGCGTGTGTGAAATGTGAAGTAGATCAGCAAGGAAACATAAATTATAAGGCATTTACCCAGCAAGGTTTCGAACACACCATGTCCTGGTGACCTTGACCCTGGGTCAGCCGGGGCGGGACGAATTTGTGGATTTGTCACAGGGCGGTTAAGGACCATTTGAAGCAATGCGTGTGAAAAGAAATTGAAGGCAGATCCGAGCAAGGAAACAGAAATTATAAGCCATTTATCCGCGTAAAGGTTTAGAAAGCCACCAAGTCTGTGACCCTTGACCCTGGGCTTAGCGGGGGCGGGACGAATGTGGATTTGTCACAGGGCGATAGAGGACCATTGGAGCAATGCGTGTGTAAATTGTGCAAATCCGAGCAAGGAAACAAAATTATAAGCCATTTACCGAGCGTTAAGTTTCGAAGCAGTCTGTGACCTTGACTAGCTTAGCGGACAAATGAAGGATTTGACAGCAAATTAGAGGACCATTGGAATGCCAATCTTGTTGAAATGTGAAGCCAGATCCGAGCAAGAAAACAGAAATTTATAAGGCCTTTAATCCAGCGTTAAGGTTTCGAACGCACCAAGTCTGTGACCTTGACCTGGGCTTAGCGGGGGCGGGACGAATGAATTGTCAACGGGCGGTTTAGAGGACCATTGGAACATACGTGTTTGAAATGTGAAGCAGATCCGAGCAAGGGACACATTGGATTTGTAAGGCAATTTATCCGAGCGTTAAGGTTTTCGAACGCCCCAAGTCCTTGTGACCTGAACCCTGGGCTTAGCGGGGGGCGGCCGAATGTGGATTTTTCCACATGGTGGCAGAGGACATTGGAGCAATGCGAAAAGTTGTGATAAAGAGAAGCCAGATACCCGAGCAAGAAACAGAAATTATAAGGCATTTACCCCAGTGTTTAAGTTTTGAAAGCACCAAGTCTGTGACCTTGACCCAATGGGCTTCAGCGGGGGCAGAACAATGTGGATTTGTCAGGGCGGTTAGGGTAGGTAGAGGACCATTGAAGCAATGGCGTGTGAAATGAAATCAGATCCGAGCAATGAAAACAGAAATTAAAGCCATTTACCCCGAGCGCATAGATTTCCGGGACGTACGTCCGTTACATTTACGTTTACGTACGTTAACGTCGGACGCTGGTAACACTATATGTCGCCATTCGTGATAATAAGCCATTTACCCAGCGTTAAGGTTTTGGTAGAGGACCCATTGGGAGCAATTGCGTTGTTGGTGATTGAACAGATCCAAGCAAGGAAACAGAACATATAAGCCATTTACCCAGAGTTTAAAGGTTTCGAACGCACCCAAGGGTCTGTTTGACCTTGACCCTGGGCTAGCGGGGCGGGATTGAAGTGGATTTGTCACAGTAAGGACCATTGAGCAATGGCGTGAAAGTGAAGGCAAAGATCCGAGCAAGGAAACAGAATTATAAGCCATTTATCCAGCGTTAAGGTTTCGAAAGTTACCAAGTCTCTGACCTTGACCCTGGGCTTAGCGGGGGCGGGACGAAATGTGGATTTGTCACAGGGCAATAGAGGGACCATTGGAGCATTGGCGTGTGTGAAATGTGCAGCAGACAGAGTTAAGGAAACAGAAAATTTATAAAGCCATTTACCAGCGTTAAGGTCGAACGCACCAAGTCTGTGAACCTTGACCCTGGGCTTAAGCGGGGGCGGGTACGAATGTTGAAGTCACGCGGTAGAGGACCATTGGGCAGCAATGCGTGTGTGAAATGGTGAAGTTAGATTCGAGCAAGGAAACCAATTAAATTGATAAGTCCATTTACCCAGCGTTAAGGTTTCGAACGCGGACCAAGGGGTCAGTGTCTGAGAAAACAAAAGAGAAAGAAGGAAGAAGAAAGATGAGCTTGAAACCCGAAACCGCCTGGGCTTAGCGGGGGCGGGACGAATGTGGAGGGTAATTGTCACACAGGGCGGTAGAGGACCATTGGAAGCAATGCGTGTTTGTGAAATGTGAAGCAGAATCCGAGCAAGGAAACAGAAAAATATGCCATTTACCCAGCGTTAAGTTTAAATTGTCCGAACCGCCACCAAGTCTTTGTTTTTGACCTTGTTTTTTTTTTTTTTTACTGGGCTTTTTAGGGGGGCTGACGAAATTGGGAATTTTTTTGGTTCACAGCGTTTTTTTTTTTTTTTTTTAGAGGATCATTTTTTTTTTTTTTTTTTTTGAGCATTTTTGCCGTTTTTTTTTTTTTTTTTTTTTTTTTTTTTTTTTTTTTTTTTTGGGTTTTATTTGTGAAGCAAATCCGTGCAGGAAAACAGAAATTATAAGCCATTTACCCTGGGCGTAAGGTTTTTTCGAAGTACCATTTTCGTTTTTTTTTTTTTTTGATTTTTTTGACTTGGGTTTTTTTTTTTTTTTTTTTTTTTAGGGGGGCGAAAAATGTGGATTTGTCTTTTTCTTTTTGGGAACCGGAAATAGAGGACCATTGGAAGCAATGCGTGTGTGAAATGTGAAGCAGATCCGAGCAAGGAAACAGAAATTATAAGCCATTTATCCAGCGTTAAGGTTTCGAACGCACCAAGTCTGTGACCTTGACCTGGGCTTAGCGGGGGCGGGACGAATGTGGTTGAATCACCGCTAGAGGACATTGGGAACAATACGGTGTTTGTTAGTGAAGCCGATCCGGGAGCAAGGACTTCAGGAAATTGTAAGCCAATTTATCCGCGTTAAGTTTCGAATGCACCAATCTGTGAACCTTGGACCCTGGGCACGCGGGGGGGGACGAATGTGGATTTGTCACGGGCGGTAGAGGACCATTGAAGCAATGCGTGTTGGGAAATGTGAAGCCATTTATCCGAGCAAGGAAACAGAAATTATAAAGCCTTTATCCAGCGTTAAGGTTTCGAACGCACCAAGATCTGTGACCTTGACCCCTGGGCTTATCGGGGGCGGGACGAATGTGGAATTTGTCACAGGGCGGTAGGGAGGACCATTGGAACCAATACGTGTTTGTGATGAAGCAGATCCGAGCAAGGACACGAAATTGGTAAGCCAATATTCCCGAGCTTTAAGTTTCGAACGCCCCAAGTCTGTGCCTTAGAACCCTGCTTATCGCGGGACGAAGTGGAATTTGTCACAGGGCAGTAGAGGGACCATTGGAGCAATGGGCGTGTGTGAAGTGTGAAGCATCCAGCAAAGGGAACAGAAAATTACTAGAAATGTGGCCTGTTGGCACACGAATGCCCCCGCTGGCAGCCAAAGAAAACGAGGCATATTTGATAACAAGCCATTTACCCGAGTATGCACGGACACCGGTAACACTTTATGCCCCACTCACCATTCGATTCGAGCGGGGGTAATAAGAAACCATTTACCCGAGTGTTTGTGACCTTGACCCTGGGCTTAGCGGGGGCGGGACGAATGTAGATTTGTCACAGGGTGGCAGAGGACCATTGGAGCAATGCGTGTGTGAAATGTGAAGCAGATCAGAGCAAAGAAACAGAAATTATAAGGCATTTATTTACCCAGCGTTAAGGTTTCGAACACACCAAGTCTGTGACCTTGACCCTGGGCTTAGCGGGGGCGGCACGAATGTGGATTTGTCACAGTGTGGCAGAGGACCATTGGAGGAATGAATGTGTGTGAAAATGAAAATGAAGCTGAGCATCCAAGGAAGGAAACAGAAATTATAAGGCATTTACCCAGCGTTAAGGTTTCGAACGCACCAAGTCTGTGACCTTGACCCTGGGCTTAGCGGGGGTGGAACGAATGTGGATTTGTCACACACTGTGGCAGAGGACCATTGGAGCAATGCGTGTGTGAAATGTGAAGCAGATCCGAGCAAGGAAACAGAAATTATAAGCCATTTACCCAGCGTTAAGGTTTCGAACGCAGCACCAAGTCTGTGACCTTGACCCGCTGGGCTTAGCGGGGCGGGACGAATGTGGATTTGTCACAGGGCGGCATAGGACCCATTGGAGCAATGCGTGTGTGAAATGTGAAGCAGAATCCGAGCAAGGAAACCAGAAATTATAAGTCATTTACCCAGCGTTAAGGTTTCGAACACACCAAGTCTGTGACCTTGACCTTGGGCTTAGCGGGGGTGGGACGAATGTGGATTTGTCACAGGGCGGTAGAGGACCATTGGAGCAATGCGTGTGTGAAATGTGAAGCAGATCGAGCAAGGAAACAGAAATTATAAGCCATTTACCCATCGTTAAGGTTTCGAATGCACCAAGTCTGTGACCTTGACCCTGGGTTTAGCGGGGGCGGGACGAATGTGGATTTGTCACAGGGCGGTAGAGGACCATCGGAGCAATGCATGTGTGAAATGTGAAGCAGATCCGAGCAAGGAAACAGAAATTATAAGCCATTTACCCAACGTTAAGGTTTCGAACGCACCAAGTCTGTGACCTTGACCCTGGGCTTAGCGGGGGCGGGACGAATGTGGATTTGACACAGGGTGGTAGAGGACCATTGGAGCAATGCGTGTGTGAAATGTGAAGCAGATCCGAGCAAGGAAACAGAAATTATTAGCCATTTACACAGCGTTAAGGTTTCGGGACGGACGTACGACGTACGTACGGACACCGGTAACACTATATGCCCCCCTCACCATACGGTGGCGGGGGCATAAAAAACTTAACCAAACAATTTAACCAAAAACTTCAAAGTAATTTGACCTTGACATTGGGCACAGGAGGGGGGTAGAATGAAAATATAGATGATGATAAACACCCATGTGAAGTTTCAAGGTAATGGGCAAAGCAGTTGCAGAGATATAGTATAACGAAAAACTTTAACCAAAAAACTTAACCAAAAAGTTTAACCAAACAACTTAACCAAAAAAATTAACCAAAAACTTTAACCAAAAACTTTAACCAAAAAACTTAACCTTAACCGAAAAACTTAACCAAAAACTTTAACCGGACACACGTAAACGTACGTACGTATGCCAAAGTGCCAACTATATCGCGCTTTCCGCAAGCGGGCGCGACAAAAACTTTAACCAAAAAACTTAACCAAACAAGAATTCCGCCACGGAAGCGGTATCGCGCCTGCCGAGGCATTTGACCGTGACCATTACCAGTAAATAAATGAAGCATCATCCCTAGACAAAGATTGATGCGAAATATTATCAAAGTCTGGCAAGGGGTTAAAGAGATATTGTGAAAAAACAATAACTTTAACACATTTCTGTTACAAAACCGGCGAACATTACAAGTAAATACATGACCTTGATCTTGAGAATTTGGATGTGGGGGTGTGCGTAATGAAGCATCATCCCTAGCCAAACATTGATGTGAAATATTATCAAAGTCTGAGAAGGGGTTAAAGAGATATTGTGAAAAAACAATAATTTTAACGCATTTATGTTACAGAACATTAAAAGTAAATAAATGACCTTGACCTTGAGAATTTTGATGTGGGGGTGTGCGTAATGAAGCATCATCCCTAGACAAACATTGATGTGAAATATTATCAAAGTCTGGCAAGGGGTTAAAGAGATATTGTGAAAAAACAATAACTTTTAACGCATTCCTGTTACAAAACCGGTGAACATTATAAGTAAATAAATGACATTGACCTTGAGAATTTGGATGTGGGGGTGTGCATAATGAAGTATCATCCCTAGACAAACATTGATGTGAAATATTATCAAAGTCTGGCAAGGGGTTAAAGAGATATTGTGAAAAAACGCATTTCTGTTACAAAACCGGTGAACATTACAAGTAAATAAATGACCTTGACCTTCAGAATTTGGATGTGGGGGTGTGCGTAATGAAGCATCATCCCTAGACAAACACTGATGTGAAATATTATCAAAGTCTGGCAAGGGGTTAAAGAGATATTGTGAAAAAACAATAACTTTAACGCATTTCTGTTACAAAACTGGTGAACATTACAAGTAAATAAATGACCTTGACCTTGAGAATTTGGATGTGGGGGTGTGCGTAATGAAGCATCATCCCATGACAAACATTGATATGAAATATTATTAAAGTCTGGCAAGGGGTTAAAGAGATATTGTGAAAAAACGATAACTTTAACGTATTTGCCTTACAAAAAAAACGGACGACGCGGACGACGACGACGCGGACGACGGAAAAAGCGCCGACTATAGTCGCGCCTCTGCTAAAGCAGGCGCGACAAAAACTTAACCAAAAACATTAACCAAAGAACTTAACCAAAAACTTCAAAGTAATTTGACCTTGACATTGGGCACAGGGGCCGCACGGGAGGGGGGTAGAATGAAAATATAGATGATGATAAACACCCATATGAAGTTTCAAGGTAATGGGTAAAGCAGTTGCAGAGATATAGTATAACGAAAAACTTTAACCAAAAAAAAAACTTAACCAAAAAAATTAACCAAAAAACTTAACCAAAAACTTTAACCAAACAAGAGCTCCGCGGAGCAAAATGTCCCGCCTGGCGCAGTTTGATAGTATATATGGAGCTTGTAATAACCTTGGGGTTAGTGACCACCATGGGCTTTCTGTAGAATGATGTGGGATGTTGTTACAAATGCATGTATGGAAGCATAAACTGAGCGTTAACTTTTCCAAACACGGAAATTTCTAAGTCGGTGACCTTGACCTTTGGGGTTAGCGGGCACCATGGGCTTTCTATAGAATGATGTGGGATGTTGTTACAAATGCATGTATGGAATATAACGCATAAACTGAGCGTTAACTTTTCCAAACACGGAAATTTCTAAGTCGGCGACCTTGACCTTTGGGGTTTGCGGGCACCATGGGCTTTCTGTAGAATGATGCGGGATGTTGTTACAAATGCATGTATGGAATATTAAAGCATAAACTGAGCATTAACTTTTCCAAACACAGAAATTTGTAAGTCAATGACCTTGACCTTTGGTGTTAGCGGGCAACATGGGCTTTCTGTAGAATGATGCGGGATGTTGTTACAAATGCATGTATGGAATATTAAAGCATAAACTGAGCATTAACTTTCCCAAACACGGAAATTTCTAAGTCAGCGACCTTGACCTTTGGGGTTAGAGGGCATCATGGGCTTTCTGTAGAATGATGCGGGATGTTGTTACAAATGCATGTATGGAATATTAAAGCATAAACTGAGCGTTAACTTTTCCAAACACGGAAATTTCTAAGTCAGTGACCTTGACCTTTGGCGTTAGCGGGCATCATGGGCTTTCTGTAGAATGATGCGGGATGTTGTTACAAATGCATGTATGGAATATTAAAGCATAAACTGAGCATTAACTTTCCCAAACACGGAAATTTCTAAGTCAGCGACCTTGACCTTTGGGGTTAGAGGGCATCATGGGCTTTCTGTAGAATGATGCGGGATGTTGTTACAAATGCATGTATGGAATATTAAAGCATAAACTGAGCGTTAACTTTTCCAAACACGGAAATTTCTAAGTCAGTGACCTTGACCTTTCGCGTTAGCGGGCATCATGGGCTTTCTGTAGAATAATGCGGGATGTTACAAATGCATGTATGGAATATTAAAGCATAAATTGAGCGTTAACTTTTCCAAACGAATATTAAAGCATAAACTGAGCGTTAACTTTTCCAAACACAGAAATTTCTAAGTCAGTGACCTTGACCTTTGGCGCTAGCGGGCATCATGGGCGTTCTGTAGAATGATGCGGGATGTTGTTACAAATGCATGTATGGAATATTAAAGCATAAACTGAACATTAACTTTCCCAAACACGGAAATTTCTAAGTCAGCGACCTTGACCTTTGGGGTTAGAGGGCATCATGGGCTTTCTGTAGAATGATGCGGGATGTTGTTACAAATGTATGTATGGAATATTAAAGCATAAACTGAGCATTATCTTTTCCAAACACGGAAATTTCTAAGTCAGTGACCTTGACCTTTGGCGTTAGCGGGCATCATGGGCTTTCTGTAGAATAATGCGGGATGTTGTTACAAATGCATGTATGGAATATTAAAGCATAAACTGAGCGTTAACTTTTCCAAACACGGAAATTTCTAAGTCAGTGACCTTGACCTTTGGCGTTAGCGGGCATCATGGGCTTTCTGTAGAATGATGCGGGATGTTGTTACAAATGCATGTATGGAATATTAAAGCATAAACTGAGCGTTAACGTTTTGCCAAAACACAGAAATTTCTAAGTCAGTGACCTTGACCTTTGGCGGTTAGCGGGCATCTATGGGCTTTCTGTAGAATAATGCGGGATGTTGTTACAAATGCATGTATGGAATATTAAAGCATAAACTGAGCGTTAACTTTTCCAAACGAATATTAAAGCATAAACAGAGCGTTAACTTTTCCAAACACGGAAATTTCTAAGTCAGTGACCTTGACCTTTGGCGCTAGTGGGCATCATGGGCGTTCTGTAGAATGATGCGGGATGTTGTTACAAATGCATGTATGGAATATTAAAGCATAAACTGAGCGCTAACTTTTCCAAACACGGAAATTTCTAAGTCAGCGACCTTGACCTTTGGGGTCCGCGGGCACCATGGGCTTTCTGTAGAATGATGCGGGATGTTGTTACAAATGCATGTATGGAATATTAAAGCATAAACTGAGCGTTAACTTTTCCAAACAAGGAAATTTCTAAGTCAGTGACCTTGACCTTTGGGGTTAGCGGGCAACATGGGCTTTCTGTAGAATGATTCGGGATGTTGTTACAAATGCATGTATGGAATATCAAAGCATAAACAGCGTTAACTTTTCCAAACACGGAAATTTCTAAGTCAGTGACCTTGACCTTTGGGGTTATCGGGCACCATGGGCTTTCTGTAGAATGATGCAGGATGTTGTTACAAATGTATGTAAGGAATATTAAAGCATAAACTGAGCATTAACTTTTCCAAAAACGGAATTTCTAAGTCAGCGACCTTGACCTTTGGGGTTAGCGGGCACCATGGGCTTTCTGGAGAATGATGCAGGATGTTGTTACAAATGATGTGGAAAAATTAAAGTCCATGTAGGAACATTGAGGGAAACAGAAGTTACAATGAATTAACCTGACCGCTAAGTTTTAGAAACAGAGATTAAACCGAGCGTTAACTTTTCCAAACACGGATATTTCTAAGTCAGTGACCTTGACCTTTGGGGTTAGTGGGCACAATGGGATTTGTGTAGAATGATGCGAGATGTTGTTACAAATGCATGTATGGAATATTAAAGCATTCCATTGAGGGAAACAAAAGTTACAATGAATTAACCTGAGCGCTAAGTTTTAGAAACAGAGCTAAACGCAAAAACTTAACGTTGAATGCATGTGAAAAGTATGTCAATGAACCATGAAAAGTAGGTGAAGGTCACATGTGTTCCCTCTGTGTGAGATGGTTACACCACAGTGTTGATGTATACCAAGTATGGAGGTCGTAGGAGTTACTTTTCTGGAAACTGAGCTAAACGCAAAAACTTAACGTGAAATGTTGACGACGCCGCCGCCACCGCCGCCGCCGCCGACGACGCCGACGGAAAAGCTATGCCTATGTCCCGCTTCTGCTAAAGCAGGCGGGACAAAAACTTAACCAAAAAGTTCAAAGTAATTTGACCTTGGGCACAAGGGCCGCACGGGAGGGGGGTAGAATGAAAATATAGATGATGATAAACACCCATGTGAAGTTTCAAGGTAATGGGCAAAGCAGTTGCAGAGATATAGTATAACGAAAAACTTTAACGAAAGAAAAACTTTAACGAAAAAACATAACCAAAAACTTTAACCAAAGAACTTAACCAAAAACTTTAACCAAAAAACTTAACCAAACAACTTAACCAAAAACTTTAACCGGACACACGTACACCAAAGTGCCGACTATATCGCGCTGTCCGCAAGCGGGCGCGACAAAAATGCTAGACACTTGCACATGACAAATCCTTGGGTTGTTATCTTCCCATGCATATCTAAAGCAAAGGAAACATTCTATAGGGTGATCGAGATATTACAGAAAGCTATCGCGCCAAAATGACCAATGCAGGGATTGTTACCTTTAAACATGACAGCTAGTCGTTCACCGGTGGAATCCCAAACCATACTCTGTACCAAGCCTCCAACTCTGAAAACAAAACGTCACATGTAGACCGTGAATTCCGAGATACAAACTAGAAAGTGTGGACTGTAGACGCTCTTAGGGTCCCTATCGGTGATTTGAGAAACTCTTACAAAAACTTCTAAAACATTAAACGGACGGACAGGCAGGTTGACACCTATAGGGCACTGCCGAATCTCCTGTTATATCCTGATCTGTGCCAGCTGTTCTTACCACACCACATATTGGATAGGAGAAAATGGTTTCATTTTTACCAATTACATTCGGAATACACTTTTATGGGCATGAACTACATGTATTTATAATACCAACTAAGTTTTGTGGCTACTAAATTTCGCGATTTTCGAACCTGGCCATATTTGCGACGATTATCATTCGGGGTATGACGACATGTGCTATTAACTTCCGCGACCAATTTTGGAAATAATATGTTTTCATGGCCATTTTTGACCCAGAAACAGAACTGCTGAATCGATTTCGTCCTTTGATAAACTCGTCCGCAAACCAACTCCAAATAGTGGACGAATTTGTCGGCGAACGAAACGGTATACACTGTACATTAGGCTAACCTCACTGTGTCAATCATAATCCCCCATTTAACTTTTAAGTAAATTAACAATAGTTGCGTGCGAGATATGTTAACACTGGGTATATAAACGGCCTAGTACTGATTCGCATTGTCCGCTGATGTATTAATCAATATTTTATTGAGTGAATTTCGAACATTGTAAACCATGACGATAATCAGCAAATTGGTCTTCTAGACTTCCCACTGATGCAATAAGCCGTGATTTGTCAGGATAGAGGTCCCATTCAGAAAACACAAGCCGTGGTGTATGCGTCAGCAATCGTGTGTATTAATCTTTGAATTATCGGTATGACTAAGTGCCCACGGCGTGTACTTTACACTTGCTTCAAATTGACACGGCAGCATCTCTTTGAACTCGACAACACAACAATCTGACTTGTCACAGGCGTGTCACTTTAGACCAATCAGAGTCGGTTAAACAATATAAGATAATGGTGTTGTAAATTTATCCCGAAAACAGCCAAGATATATGGGAAAAGTAAATATAATTACAAAGGCCCGACATCTAGTAGTAAAATATTTTTAACAATCTTATGCTATGTGGAAATATTTGTGGAGATTTATATTCGCGATTTTCAATCCCTCGCAAAGAACACGAAGGTATCTCGCGCGCGAATATAAGTTGATTTACAATATGTTTATTTTTGTTATTTCTCGATGAAAGTATATGTTGTGACCACTCATTTGAGCGAGACGACATTCGGTGGTCGTAACATATACTTCTGAGCAAATATAAAGAAATTATTTCAGATTTTCCATAAACAAAATGGCATAAGCTCAACATGAAAAGAAAATACCAAAATGCCTTAGGGCTTTTCCAGAATTTTTGGTATGGGGGGGGTGGGGGGGGGGGGGGGGTTGGACGGCACCTGATTTAAATTTGGATGGGTGGTGGGGTGTTTCAACAAATGAATTTTGTGCATGGTGGGGTTTTCCAAAAAATTAATTTTGTGCATGGTGGGGTTTTCCTCAAATTGAATTGTGTACATCGTGGGTCTATCTTCCTAGGGTGAAATAAATAAAGGTGGCTATTTAGCAGGTGAAATAAATAAAATAAATAAAATAAATATGGGGGTCAGAATAAATAAATTAAAAAAAAATAGTTTTCGTCGTATTTGATTTAAATCGTCCCAGAGTCCGAGTTGACATGGGCCGACTTGACGGTATCTTTTTCAGAATTACGGTGGTTTCGCTACTTGCGTGTTCGCTATCTGTACATTTCGCATCTCATACACTTTCGTGGATACCTCCTTAGGGAAAGGTGCGAAACCTCTAGACGAGAAACTGCAGGGTAGCGAATCCTCCGTCAGACTCTTTCTGTCTGCGCAAGCGCAGCCAATCCATGTACAAAAAGTGGACGTGCCACGAGGTGGCGAATTGCGGCGAATCACTGTGTTACTACTTTGTACATCGGCAAAATGCGACGAATCCAGTGGCGGATTCAGGCCCCCCCCTTCAGAAATCCCGATTTTATTTTACGAAATATTGAGCGTAGAATGCAGGAAAAGGCTTTCACAATTCAAAATAATTCTGGGGGGCATGCCCCTGGACCCCCCTAGCCAACACCCTCGCACCGCTCAGTCGACGAATGAGCATACCTCGTTCAAGTTCCATGTGGGCCCCCCCCCCTTGGTCAAATCTTGGATCCGCCACTGGAATCACTGTGTTCCTACTTTGTACAATGTGATTGAATGGAGCTGACCGTACATTCCATCACGACATTTCATTTTTTTTACTCGCCACGAACGAACGTAAATTTTACCCCTCGGACCAGGGTACAATTTAAATCAAATACGACGAAAATTAATTTTTTTGCAGTTCACAACCTTAAAATTAATTTCTATGGCACGAAAGAACGATAATTAGCATTTCTTCAAGGCTTCGAAACGTAATGTAATTGTAGTAAATGTCAGTTTTTTTTTCGCCGATGTGTGTTCATCTAAAGGATGCTAATTTTTGTTTCTTCGCAGACGCAGTGTAGAAACGAATTCAGTTTCTTCTTGTCTATGGCTCCAAGACGAAAAACACTTGAAGTCACTGTGTAAATTATAATCACGTTTTGCAATCGATGGTTATTGATATATTTTATGTAAATTAATGTTTTCGTCTCATCGTGTCAACATGCCAAGAAACGAATATTTAGAGAAATAAATTCACGTTCCTTCACAGGGTGGAAAAGAACTTTAAGGTTCTTAATTATCGTTTCTACACGAAGGAAAAAAGTGAAAGTGAATGGGTTTAACGTCCCAGCAACAGCTAAGGTCATATAGAGACGTGAACACAGATAAGTCTCATCCGACAGCAGGCGCGGATACAGGGGATACATCCGCAAAAAAAACACAACCCACCCCCGACTTTACGATGCGCATCGCGCTTCGCGCTCACGGAGGTCTAGACATCCCCTCCCCCCCTGCAATTATTCTGTATCCGCGCCTGGACAGACCAGTGAGATGGAAATACTATGAATATACTATGAAAGTATATTTTTGATACATAAGGCATGTTTGAACCCGCAACCTCCAGATTGGAAGTCAGATGTTCTACCCCTAGGCCACAACCCATCCTTTATAAAAGAAGGAAAAAATGCCCCTAACGAGCGACCATACATATTTAGAATAACGCTGATGTAACCGCGGTAAACTGAAATGGTGTACGTGACAATTGACATTTACGTTCCAACTAGATTTTCAGGGTGTGTAATCGATCGTATTTCCTCTCCACCCGACTCGAGAAACACGAATTAAATCGTTTATTTCTGAATGTGTCGAACGTTTGCCCGGTCTAACAGTTTCCCCAATGACTATGGGCTAGGTTCGATATTCCATTCCATGTCACATCGCCGGTTTTCGGTGATAATACTGTCAACAATTTCAAATACGCACGGACACCCGGACGTCATTGTGATCACTCTGTATCGCTTTCCGCAAGCGGGCTCGACAATAATGCTATTATTCGTACAAAATATAAATGGTGTTGTCTTAGGAGACTATTCTCATGTGCTGTCAAAACATGTGTTATTATTGAGAAATCAATCAAATGTGACAAAACGCATCAATATGTTGTTTTTTTTACAAAACATTAGAATAGTCTAAGGAGACGATTGTCATGTGTTTCCAAAACTATTTTATTAAGAAATCAACAAATGTATAAAGAAAACATGAATACATTGGTATTTTTTTTTTTACAAAACCATATTTGGACAAAATAGGAAAATCGTCTTTGGAGACGATTCTCATGTGCTGCCAAATTTGCTTTATCAAGTGAAAATGCACTATGTCGAGCTAATGCGTAAATATCAATTTATTGACGTGGGCGATGACGTGAGCGACTACATAGCGTGGTTTAGATATGTTTGTTCCCCGCCGAATTCTATGAAAATGATATGTCGCAAGGGGACGGGGAGTATTATTTATGTATCCACGCGATATTGAATACAATACAATATCACGTTTTCGCCTTGAGATTTCGCCGTCTCGCGATTTGGTCTCGCATTTTCGCGATCTTGCGTGTAAGGTCGACGATGCGATGCAGTAACCAATAACACGTATCAAATATGTTTTTTTCAATAAACATGTATTGACAGTACATTAGAATCGTCTCCTAAGACGATTATCATGTGTTGTCAAATTATGTTTTAGTTGTCAAGAAAGTTTGTCCACATTTGCTCTATTTCTTAATAAAAACATGTTTTGGCAGCACACGAGAATCGTCTCCTAATACAACGTGTACGTGTCCTGTTAAGGAAACGCGACAACCTCGCTTTTTCGAGATTTCTATCATAGGTTGAGATCGCGAAAACGCGAAGCGTGATCGCGAGATTTCGAGACGAACTCGCTATTTCGCAACCTCGCCGCGCTATCGCGCATTTTTGATTCGCGATCTCGCATGACTGTTGGAAGTACGGTCAGTCTACACACACGCATGCGCAATTTCAACACACATACTTTTGACCCGAATTTTCTGTCTGTAACGCCGAGATAGTCGCCCTAAGTTACAGACAGAAAAATCGGGTTGGAGCCAAACTTATTTTCAAAAGCGGAAGGCGAGATCGCGAAAACGCGAGACGATTCTCATGTTTTGTTGTTGAGAAATATATAACACCCCCCCCCCCCCTATTTTTTTAATAGGCATTGTTTTCGTGTCATAGGTCCGAGTCTTCCACCTGTGGTCGCTATTGTGTATTATTTTGAGTTGGTCGCAGGGTGAAACGGAGGTCAGTCATATAATCAACGAATAATAACGGGACCAATGCGATTTCTAATTACCTCGCACTTTCCATTTACCGTTATATTGGCAATATATTTAAAACAATTTTCATAATAAATAATTATGGGGGTTGGGGGTCATAGAAATAATTAAATTGTATGGGTGGTGGGGGCAATACAATAATTAATACATATGGGTGGCGTGGCAAGGGAAAATTAATAATTATGGGGGTTGGGGCAAACGAAAATAATTCAATTGTGTGGGTGGTGGGGTGAAGCGATAATTCAAAAGCATGGGTGGTGGGGTGAAGCAATAATTCAAAAGCATGGGAGGTGGGGTATGAAAATATTTTGTTTGTATGGGTGGTGGGTAAAAATAACAAGAATTCCGCGGAATCAAATGTCTCGCCTTGTCCCGCCGCCTTGACCTCGAGCCTGGGCCAGAAGGCAATTTTCACTGGCCCGAACATATTATACAATTATTGACTAGTGAGCCATAGAATATCAGATTATATTCTATGGCTCAATAGTCAGTAATTGTTTTAGTATATGATAATAGTCGGTATATAGCACTTACGACCTTATGCTACTAGACAAAAATGGAAAAAGAAGAAACGAGGCCACTTTTTGTAGACTAGATGGCCGTGGCCTGCATGTCGCGCCTTAAGGTGAGGCATGGACACTAAAAAAAGAGATATAGTAGATGGAAAAACTTTAACCGGACACACGGACGGACGGACGGACGGACGAATGCCAAAATGCCGACTATTATCGCGCTTTCCGCAAGCGGGCGCGACAATGATGATAAACACCCATGTGAAGTATCAAGGTAATGGGTGAAGCAGTTGCAGATATAGTACACAAAAAAATCAAAGTAATTTGACCTTGACATTGGGCACAGAGGCCGCACGGTTGGGGAGTAGAATGAAAATATGGATGATGATAAACACCCATGTAAAGTTTCAAGGTAATGGGCGAAGCAGTTGCAGAGATATAGTATAACGAAAAACTTTAACCAAAAAACTTTAACCAGACGTATGTTAAAAAGTTAACGTTGAAAATGTCAATTAGGTAGAAATAATAGGTGAAGGTAAAAAAAATGGTCACATGTTGGATAGTTGTATGTGGTGGGCACCCCTTGGTTATGAAGCTGTGAAAGTTTGGTAGTTCTAGGTGGTACAGTACCAAAGAAATGGACTTAAACACGAAAACTTAACATTGTAAACGCGAAAAGTTAACATTGACTGCGCGGAAAAAATGGGTCAAGTTCAAAAAGGTAACATGTTGAATAGTGATATGTGGTGGGCACCCCTTGGTTATGAAGCTGTGAAAGTTTGTTGGTCCTATGTGTTACAGTAACAAAGAAATGGACTGAAACACGAAAACTTAACATTGATTGTGGACGCCGCCCGCCCGCCTGGCTTTCGCCAATCCAATAGCGTGGATTTTTTCCCAAAAAATACCTGGCTAAAAATGGAAAAAATGTTTAAAAAAAAAGAGTTTAAAATGATTTTTTTCCTAAAAAAAACCTGGCTAAAAATGGAAAAAAAGTAAAAAAACCTGGCTAAAAATGGAAAAAAAGTTTAAAAAAAAAAAGTTTAAAAATTAACAAAAAAATAATGCTCGCTACTGGAGCCCAGAATTTTTATAATAGTCCTATATTTATCTACATATCATATCTGCACAGGTCCACATATTGCCACAATATTGTCAACACAGTTTACGGAAATGTAATACCCAGCTATAATAATTTACCTGTATAAATTACCTGTAATAATTTAGCTGGACATTTAGTGGTGAAGCTGGAAATTTGCACATGCAGAAGTGTTCAACTGGAGAAGGCTATTGTTCTCTCTACAGGTAAGGTGTACAGAGCACGAGAAAACGGGTCTTCATGCATTAATGTTCAGTTTGTAGCATAGAAAGAAATAGAGTTTGACCTTGACCCTGGAGCCCGGATTTTTTTTTAATAGTCCTATATTCATCTACATATCATAGTAAAGGTATGTATAAAGTTTGATGACTGTAGCTGATAAGGTGTTGAAGTAATGACCGTAACACGAAAACTTAACATGTTCAGTTTGTAGCATAGAAAGAAATAGAGTTTGACCTTGACCCTGGAGCCCGGAATTTTTTTTAATAGTCCTATATTCATGTACATATCATAGTAAAGTTATGTATAAAGTTTGATGACTGTAGCTGATAAGGTGTTGAAGTAATGACCGTAACACGAAAACTTAACATTGAATGATGACGACGACGACGCCGCCGCCAACAACGACGCCGCCGGAAAAGCAAAACCTATGTCTCGTTTTCCGCTTCGCGGGCGAGACAAAAACTACCTTCCAACCCCCCCCACCCCCATACCATTAATTCTGGAAAAGCCCTTACTTGATGTTCATGTCCGTTTCATCCCCACATTCTATAACAACTTCTGATAGGTCGACACAGGCAACTGCAGCCTGCGATCCACCAATCATAGGCTTCGATTCATCTGCATTCTCGGAGAATGTAAGTGAGTAGATGATTGGCTGGTTTTCTGTGGCAAATAATACAACATCGCCCCGCGGACTCCAACATGCGGCCTGAATTGGAGAATATTCATATATTTTATACTAGATAGAATATCCAATTTTCAATCACATTGCGTGAAATGAGGAAATTAGTAAAAAATGCGACACAGAAGAGGAAATGCATTTACCCCCTCTACAAAAGAATTATTTTTGGACAATGTCAACAAAATCCAGAATTTTTTATTTGCAAAATTTTATTAAAGAAGACAAAATCCTCTTAAAAGAGGAAAGATAACACCCCTGAACTTTACAAATTGGGTACTTTTAAGCTAACTAGAAATGTGGCCTGTCGGCACACGAATACCCCCACTGGCAGCCAAAGAAAACGAGGCATTTTTGTTAAGCCATTTAGCCGAGCGTTAAGGTTTCAAACGCATCAAGTCTGTGACCTTGACCCTGGGCATACTGTGATAATCCATGCATCGGTGTAGAAGATATAGAGCTGAAGGGAATTTCAATATGTTTGACCTTTGACCTTCAACTGTGACATTGACCTTGGATGTAGGTGCGTGGTTATTGATCGCGACACACCTTCTCATCATGAGAAACATTTGTGCCAAGCCATTTGATAATCCATGCATCGGTGTAGAAGATATAGAGCAGAAGGGAATTTCAATAGGTTTGACCTTTGACCTTCAACTGTGACCTTCACCTTGGACGCAGGTGCGTGGTTATTGATCGCGACACACCTTCTCATCATGAGAAACATTTGTGCCAAGCCATTTGATAATCCATGCATCGGTGTAGAAGATATAGAGCGGAAGGGAATTTCAATAGGTTTAACCTTTGACCTTCAACTGTGACCTTGACCTTGGACGTAGGTTTGTGGTTATTGATCGCGACACACCGTCTCATCATGAGAAACATTTGTGCCAAGCCATTTGATAATCCATGCATCAGTGTAGAAGATATATAGAGCGGAAGGGAATTTCGATAGGTTTGACCTTTCACCTTCAACTGTGACCTTGGACGTAGGTGCGTGGTTATTGATCGCGACACACCTTCTCATCATGAGAAACATTTGTGCCAAGCCATTTGATAATCCATGCATCGGTGTAGAAGATATAGAGTGGAAGGGAATTTCGATAGGTTTGACCTTTGACCTTCAACTGTGACCTTGACCTTGGACGTAGGTGCGTGTTTATTGATCGCGACACAGCTTCTCATAATGAGAAACATTTGTGCCAAGCCATTTGATAATCCATGCATCGGTGTAGAAGATATAGAGCGGAAGGGAATTTCCAACAGACCGACCGACAGACCGACAGACCGACCGACCGACCGACCGACCGACCGACCGACCGACCGACAAGCTGACTCCTATATACCCACAACAAACTTTGTTTGTGGGGGTATAATAATACAGAGACTATATTCTTCGAACTGAAAAGTACCCAATTGGTAGTAAAGTTGGATATTCAATATTAATATGCATAGTTAATATTCAACTGGCAAAATAACGCTGGCAGATTTTATGAATTTGGAATAGATAGTAGTGATAATACATAGTAGATAGTAGTGTACACATAAACCCCTTTTCTCAATGCATGTTTCTTCATTCCAAAGTCAAATGCCCCGTAGCAAATAGCATATACAGTCGAACCTGTGAACAACGACCGGCAAAGGGAAGTGGCCAAAGTGGTCGTTGTTGACAGGTGGTCGTTGTTCCAAGGGTCAAACATTTTCCCAGTTTCACAACAAAGTCGGCCATGTTTTTAGCATTCTATTGTAATATATATGCATGCTTTTCATCAATTAGAAATTGCACGAAAATGGCTAAAACAGTCAATTTATTTTGTTTTGTCATCTTGTTGTTAGTGTTCTGAACCCAGCCTCGCTTTGGATATTGTATACAAAGGGGAGTAATTATCTTCACGATAAGTATATCTCGCGGCTCGCTTTGGTGCACCATTTAATAGCTTGTCGTAATTACATGTAAGTGGTTTAATTTAGCATGACCATTAGTATTTCACACCACCAGTTGAAATTAATAACAGTCATATAGTCCTGTGAAAATCGCGAGTTTTTTTGTAACAAAAATATTTCATTGAATGCGTCAAGTCGAGTAACCCACACGAGCTAGGTGTCCAAATCAGGAGAGAACACCAGGCTTATTTGCTTTCTGTCCAATGTACTGTATACTATCCTGGTCAAGCCCGAATATTTAAGCAGCCTATGACGAATTGGCAATGTCAGCTGACGTAATTACTGATGTTTTTAATTAGAGATTCGCGAGCATTGTAAACCATGTAAACCATGGGCAGACTACGCGAATCCACTGCCAGGTCTGGTCGCTAATGCAATAAGCCGGGATTTGTCGGAGATCGAGACCCAATTCATATAAACACGTTTGTCGTGTCACTTTAGACTGGTTCCCGGTCGCTAGGAATAACGCTATATATGCTGTGCATCAGACAGGGTACCAGTCTAGTGTGGACTACGTGACTGATGTCAGCAACCGCGTGTATTGATCTTTGATATGGCCTTGTGCCCCGATGTGTGAAATTTACACTTGACACGCGCGGTGTGTTTGAAGTCTTAGTCTTGTCACTGTAGACGAATCTTTTTTTTTGCTTATATTTAACGGCGGCACTGGCTCTAGGACCTTGCATGCCGTCTCCCAAGAATGGGAGAATGAACGGAGGTAGAGACTTTTTGAGAGAAGCCGGTAATTCGTATTTACAGAGCAACTACGAATCAGCATCGTGTAAACACAGTTTGCCAGCTAATGACGAGTTTTATGACTTGCGCAGAATTGCATTATGCCTATTGGAATACACGACACGGAATACATATCGGGAATTAACGTTCATGTAATTCAATATTTTTCATTGAAAATGTTTAATGTCGCCAAAATGACACCGACCATATCGGGCAAGGTAAATGTTTTCATTTCTGTCGCAATCTGTCGGCAACTTTTCCCCGTGTCGCCGAGTTTTGTGATGAAAGGAAAATCGGCGATTGCGATGTTATTTTTTTTTGCCGACAAAACATGACTTGGTCGTTAATGGTCGCTATTGGTCGCTGTTTGCAGTCAAAAATGCCGCGTGGGAACGAAAATCGCTGGTCGTTGTTCGGAGGTGGTCGTTATTCCAAGGTCTTTTAAAGAACAAATTGGACGGGGGGGTTTAACTGGCCGTTGTGGACAGGTGGTCGCTATTCACAGGTGGTCGTTAACACAGGTTCGACTGTATACTGAAAAGATTTAACCCTTTCACCATTAAATAACTGGAATGGATTTTAATAAATTAATTTTCCAACCAATCAAATTGTCACAACATGATTTTCAGACTAGTCCATTTATGAAAGGGGGTGTTTTGCTTTTAAAAAATATGAAAATTACTTGCAAAAGTGCAGATCCTGACAAGATGGCTTGTCACGATCCGATTCATCTGGATCTACACTGTTTGCAAACACCGCTACAGATGGCTGTAGTGTTGAAAGGGTTAAAAACGCAACACGGAGGTAAACATGTTATTTACTCATTTATTTATCCAAATAACACAGAATCAATACATCAAAGTCACATGAATAATCACATAGGGGTTTCCAATAACATGTCTACCTCTATTGTTGTGTTTTTAAATCGTTCCAGTATATATTGTGCCATGATAAGCGATGTCACTCCTGATTAGCAGCTAATTTATCTATTTAGTTACATATCTAAACAAAATTGTTGTAAACATCCACACGGATTCTCTGAAAATACCAGTGTAGATTCTATCAGACTGAGGCAAGTTCATTGTCAAGCCACCTGATAAACTATTTACCGTTTATTTTTACATCAAGATCAACATGCTCAGAAACAGTAGGATTCCTCGGCCAGCCTCTGAATGCCTATTAGTTTCTTCGCCTTCAATGATATGTACTTCATATGAAGTCTGGCTTTCTCCATATTCAGGTTTGTTGACAAATGTTTTGTCAATACCGTACCTTACAGCGCCCCGTCGATGTTGACCATTTCTCGCAGTTCCAACCTGATGTTTCCCACACCCTGGCAACACAAACAATGGCTGTTCATTTTATAGATGCAGAAGCATTTAATAGTGAAATGGCCTGAAATTGTACGTTGCCAGTGTTTGTGAGCGGTACTTTTGAACAGATTGAAAGGCGCTTATTGCCAATGAATTAAGCATTTTCACACTTTAATAAAGAACTACACAAAACTGTTTAACTGAGTGGTAACAATATATACTTTTGGCAAGAACTAAGACAAATCAGTTTTTCCATGAAATAAATTGCTTATCATACATATGAAATCGGTAATTTGGAAGTTATTTGCTTGTTCAATTGCAAAAGCACCGTTGGATAGAAACATTTCAATGAATAGTCGATATTTGAAGAGATAATTTGCAGTAAACATACTACACATCTAAACTTAAGCAAGCCATTACCTGAACAAACTTGACGGTGTTGCCGCAAATACTTTACTCCCGTCGTGTGAACATGACAACAGTGACACTCCCCCACCACCAATCCTCCGCAGCGGTGTACCCATTTCCGTGGCAACGTCCCAGGCAACCATGGCGGTATCCACGGGCGACGCCGACATCAGGATTCGCCCGTCGGGACTCCAGGATAGGCTTGTAACGGGGCTGTGGTTGCCATGTTGTAACACTTGCACTGAACTTGATGATGGTCTGCAAGCATGCATTTATTTGATTCAGCTTGATGTCTTCTTAGTCACATATAAGACACGCCATGCGATTTTGTACCTATGCACATCTGTGTAATTTCATTAAATATGTTTACAAAATATACAATATTTTTCATAAATAAAGTCAAAAGTTGACAAAATTACATGCAGAATATACTCTCTGAAAATTTTATCAACATTTGACGCCATTTACGGAAAATGTTGTAAATTTTGTAAACGTATTTCATGAAATTACGGAGATGTCTGAAGGTACAAAATCACATGGCGCGTCTCATATATAGAAGCAAGACCGACTATAAATGTGATAAACTCTCCAGGCATACCAGTACATACACAAATATTTAATTCATTCGACTTTGACATATGGCATATGGGCTGCATGGGTGTACCATAGAATGAAAATATAGATGATGATAGACAAGCATATGAAGGTTCAAATCAATCTGACTTATGGCTACAGAGATGCAAGTAATTTAAAACCTAAACACAGATTTGAGACAAACACACTGAGGTGCACGCACGTAATTGTGATCACTATCTCTTCCTTTTTCATATTAAGCGGGCTCAGCGAAACCACTGTAAATCAGGCATATTTCCATTCTGGAACATACTTATGTCTTTTGCAATCATGTATATACATTACTATCTGTGATGTGTTACCAAGAAACCTCTCAAAATGAGATCGCATATATTTTCTTGGTGTCCGGTTTAGAGGGGTTCCACTGTATAAATGAACTAACCTGCTAGCAAGAGATGTTGGTTCCACGTGCCATATGAGAATACAGGACTGGCACGCTACAGCCAGGATAGATGCTGATTGGGGCCTGAAAATGGGAGATGAATGTAGGAACCTTGGGTGTCATCATCAGGGAAACTAACATGAATAGTAATGTGATAGCTACAAATAACCGACCAGCTATAAAAAGGCACTAAGGATACTATCCAATTTTTTTAAAATAAGTTTGACATTGAAATATATTCCCTCCATGTTTGTAATTTTAAACAAACAGGTTTCTGTATTGGATTTACACACATCATGCTTCAAAATAAAAGTTGAATAAACTCTATATAAACATTATCATACATCACCCACATACTCAAGTTTTGTCACAGTGTTACTAAAAAAAACGGACTTGGTATGAGTAACAGGGTGAGAAAAATAACTTGTGACAAACTGGTCTGTTTGGATTTACAAACATGTGGGGGAAATAAACTGCTTAATTGCTGAATGAATGCTATACAAAAAAAAAACGTGACTTACTGCCATGCGATACAGGGCACATTTTTCTGTAGCTTGTGTTTCAGTAGGGGCACCAGTTCGCTCCCCTGGGTGTGAATCTTCACGGAGTCGTCCTGTAGCACGTACGCAAACTTTACCGTGTGTGGATGCCAGGCGAACGCTTTCACCGGTCCAGATAGCCTGAAATGCCATGATAGGACAAAATTGGGTCTTCGTCACTTAAAAAACAACAATTATTTATATGTGGCTGCGACTGGAGAAATGGGCAAATGGAATTTGCAGCAGTGTTGCTCCTGGTCAAATATCACATTCCTGTAGCCCGATAGCGATCAATATTGAAGTGCGTTTTATTGATTGAATGCCGAACAGAGCAGATCCTGATCAGTCTGTGTGTATGCACAGTTTGATCTGGATCTACACTGCTCACAAAAACCCATAAGCCCCATTTATCCAGCCACAGTCACATATAAACATGGCATTGTCTGGTAACATGTAAGTTGTAGTGTGTTTCTGAATACCTTCCAGGGTGTCTGGCTTAGTGATATTTCACTGTTTATGGGCCAACGCTTGGGAAAAGGACCTTATGATGAGGTACCTGTACAGACTGGAAATCAACGAAAAACTATTTCCGTCAAAATGTAAATACGGCATGTTTAAATGCTGCCATTTATATGACCTTAAAAAAGATGTGCAGGAGTTACTTACCAATCAGATAAATCAGAGAACTTTGCTATGATGTCTTCATTGGAGAGCTGAAATTTGAAGGCAAAGCAATGCCATTATCATTATGCGTGCAAAGTTCAGGTGTTTACCTGAAACCTACTGACTGCAAGTAGAGACTTAATATTTTCATGTTCGCATGTCGAGCTCCGAGGCATTTAAAAGTTGATCTTGACAATGGGTATACAGGCTGCATGGGTGGGCCAGAGAATGAAAATATGGATGATGATAAACAGGCATATCAAGTGTTAATGTCACTCTGACTTATAATTGCAAAGATACATGTACTTGAAGACTTTAATAACGATTTCGGATGGGTGACTAAATCCATCTTAATCCATCTTAACCCTTTCATCCCTAAATATCCGACAGTGACAGTTCTATTTAATTTTTTGATTATTCCATTCATTCAAAAAAGGTTGTGTATAAAAAAAATCTTACAATACTGACAAACACTGCAGATCCGGATGAGACGGCTTGTTACGAGTCGACTCATCTGGATCTACAGTGTTTGTAAATACTAGCTGTATGGCCTGTTTGGGTGAAACTTGAAAGGGTTAATCGATAATCTGAAATCAGAGACAATACTTACAGCCAAGTGCGGGAAGAACGATCCATGGAGAGAATTGGCCATGCGAGCCAAGTACAGGAGTTTCTGTGATGAGTAAGTTATCCACGGTGACACTGAAATTCAGCAAGACTACAATGTCACAAATATGTGAACCGTAATACAAAACTGGTCTTACTAAGTAAGCTAGCAGACTCCTGTCAACTGACTCACGTAAGGACCAAATCTGGCAAACACAGGCTGATTACAGCTTGGTATGAGACAAGTGTAGAAGTCTGAACTTGTAGATATCTGCAATGGATCGTGGCTTACAAGTACATGTAGAATGATGTGAAATATGATCAGGCATAATGACTTATCAGAATTGAAGCCCAGTTTTGTCAGATCATGGCACACATTGATCCAATGACAATCACAAATGAAATAACACTTTTTTGTCATATTATGTCAACATGGGCCTTATCTAACTAAAAAAAAAGGCACTTATGAAGTATGTGATCAGCATCCATACATTTATAATTACATTGTTTGCCATCAGTCACTTATTAAGTAGCAAAAAGATCCAATTTTCAGCACAATGACCACAATCAACAACTATTACAAACATCCCTTTGCCTGCCATACAGTACACAGCGATAAAATAAATAAATAAGAAATAAATATGTGTCTACTTCCAGCCCAGTCTCAAAATGGCAGGATTAATTCCAGAGATAAAACATTTCTGGTACCTTCTTCAGTACTGTTCACAATAACTTCCAATGCACCAGACATCCCCATCTCATACCAGGCATGGTATGCTCTCTTGTAAACAGTCTCGTCGTGGGGTAGAAATGCCGATTTGGCATTCTCTCTGTGTACAAGACTACGCGCAGGTTCTCTGGTTATACAAACATCGGGATAACCAGGAAGCTGTAATAAATAATATATAACAAGAAACGAGGCAAAGCCACGAAGGCCAGGTTTTTTCCAAGCATAGACACTTGGATAACATAATTATACCCACTTTTTGTAGACTAGATGGCCGTGGCCTGCATGTCGCGCCTTGGGGCGAGGCATGGACACTAAAAAAATAGATATAGTAGATGGAAAAACTTTAACCAAAAAACTTTAACCGGACACACGGACGAACGGACAGACGTATGCCAAAATGCCGACGATATCGCGCTTTCCGCAAGCAGGTGCGACAATGATGAGTGAGTGAGTGAATAGGGTTTAACGTCCGCTTTTCTGACATAGAGGTACAAGCCTCAGGGAGTCTACACGCAGACGGGTCAACGGGGTCGAGTCCCATATCCACCTGTCCAAGGGGGGTAAATCCCAACTTCAGAACTCAATATTTACAATCAAAATATATATTCAGTCCTAAAATTAGAACAACCTGATCTGGTGCCAGGCCCTCGGCCACACCGTGCATCATTTTCCCTCACATCCCTAAAAGTTAAATATTATTAGCGCTAATCTTACTTTTATATATGGGGCATAGCCCGACACAACTCTCACATACAAGAAAGCCAAAAATGTACATGAGGGCCAAATCCGGTATAGTGGGTTCCGGAAAGTATGAACCCAATCGTTAAGCCAGTTTAGTCGCCTTTTACGACAAGCAATGGCTACTGGCAGCAGTATTCTCTAGGATCAGTTGATCCCGCCCCGGGCGTGCCTGCACGGGGTGGGAGCGCGACAATGATGATTAAATAAACCCCAATGTGAAGTATCAAGGTATTGGGTGAAGCAGTTGCCAGAGAATCTAGTACACGAAAAAACTTTAACAAAATTCAAGTTAATTTGACCTTGAAACATTGGGCAACTTTGGATCCGCGCGCTTTCCGCAAGCAGGTGGGCGACAATGGATGATTCATCACCATGTGAAGTATTCAAGGTTTATTGGGTGAAGCCAGTTCAAGAGATATAGTACACGGAAATACTTTAACAAAAAAATTCAAAGTAATTTGACCTTGACAATTGGGCAACAGGATCGGCTTTCCGCAAAGCAGGTGCCGACAATGATTGAATAAACACCCATGTGAAGTACAAAGGTATTGGGTGAAGCAAGTTTTGCAGAGATATTGTACATGAAAAAACTTTACAAAAAAATTCAAAGGTAAATTGACCTTGACCTTTGTGGCAACAAAAAGGATTCGCGCCTTTTTCCGAAAGGCAGGTTGCGAACAATTTGGATGATAAACCACCCATGTGAAGTATCAAGGTTATTGGGTGTGAAGCAGTTGCAGGAGATATTATAGTACACGAAAAAACTTTCAAAAAAAATTCAAAGTAATTTGACCTTGACCATTGGGCAACAGGAGCGCGCTTTCTGCAGGCAGTGCGACCAATGGATGATAAACACCCATGTGGAAGTATCAAGGTATTGGGTGAAAGCAGTTGGCAGAGATATAGTACATGGAAAAAACTTTAACCAAAAAAAATTCAAAGTAATTTGACCTTGACATTGGGCCACAGGATCCGCGCTTTTTCCTGCAAGAGCAAGGTGCGACAATGATGATAAACTCCCATGTGACGTAATCAAGGTATTGGGTGTGAAGCAGTTGAAAGAGATATAGTAACGAAAATACCCTTTACAAAAAAAATTCAAAGTAATTTGCCTTGAACATTGGGCACAGGATCGCGCTTTCCGCAAGCAGGTGCGAACAATGTTGATACAACCCATTGGGTGAAGTAATTACGGTATTGGGTTGAAGCAATTGCAGATATTAAGTAACACGAAAAATTACTTTAACAAAAAAAATTCAAAAGTAATTTGACCTTGACATTGGGCAACAGGATCGCGCTTTCTTGCAAGCAGGTGCGACAATTGATGATAAACACCCATGTGAAGTATTCAAGGTATTGGGTGTTGAATAGCATTGCTTGCGATATAGTACACGAAAAAACTTTAAAAAAAAAATTCCAAAGTAACTTTGACCTTGAAAAAACATTGGCACAGGATTTCGCGCTGTTCCGAAAAAAAGCGGTTGATACGAACCAGATGAATTTGGATTAAACCACCCAATTGTGAAGTAAACAAGGTTATTGGGATGAAAGAGTTGCAGAGATATAGTACACGGAAATACTTTAACAAAAAAAAATCCAAAGTAATTTGACCTTGGGACAGGATTTCGCGCTTTCCGCAAGCAGGGTGCGGACGAATGATTGATTAAACCCCCACCCATGTTGAAGTATCAAGGTTATTGGGTGAAGCAGTTGCTAGGAGATATAGTAACGAAAACTTTAACAAGAAAATTCAAAGTAATTTGACATTGAACAAAAAAATTGGGACAAGGATCGCGCTTTCTGCAGCTTTGGTGCGACCATTGATGATCAACACCCATTGGTGAAGTTATCAAGGATTGGGTGAAGCAGGTTTGCAGAGATATAGTTACACGAAAAAACTTTAACAAAACCAATTCAAAGTTAATTTGACTTGACATTGGGCCCACGGATGCGCTTTCCGCAAGCAGGGTTGCGACAATGATGATAACACTCCCATGTGAAGTATTTCAAGGTATTGGGTTGAAGCAAGTTGGCAGAGAATATAGTACATGAAAAAATACTTTAACAAAAAAATTCAAAGTAATTTTGAACCTTGGACATTGGGCACAGGGATCGCGCTTTCCGCAAGCAGGTGCGAAAACCAATGATGAAAAACACCCATGTGAAAGAGTATCAAGGTTTTGGGTGAAGCCCAGTTGCAGGATTAGTAACAGAAAAAAACTTTCAAAAAAAATTTCAAGAAATTTGACCATTGGGACATTGGGCAACAGGATCGCGCTTTTCTGGCAAAGCAGGTTGCCCGACACAATGATGGATAAACACCCATGGGAAGTATCAAGGTATTGGGGTTGAAGCAGTTGCAGAGATATAGTTCAAAACGAAAATTTAAAAAAAAAACTTTAACAAAAAAATTCAAAGTAAATTTGACCTTGACATTGGCACAGGATCGCGCTTTCCGCAAAGAGCAGTGCGACAATGATGATAAACACCCATGTGAAGTATTAAGGTAATTGTGGTGGAAGCCAATTGGCTTTGGGAGATTATAGTAACACGAAAAAAACTTTTAAAAAAAAAATTCAAAGTAATTTGACCTGCCATTGGGCACGGATCGCGCTTTTGCGCAAGCAGTGCGACAATTGATGATAAACACCCTGGTGTGAAAGTAACATTGGTAATTGGGTGAAGCAAAAAAAAGTGCAAAGAGATAATTTAGTACACGGTTATACTTTTGGGCAAAAAAAATCAAAAGTTAATTTGGACCTTGGGCACAGGATCGCGCTTTCCGCAAGGCAGGTGCGACAATGATAGATAAACACCCATGTGAAAGTATACAAGGTATTTTGGGTGAAGCAGTTGCAGAAGATTATAGTACACGAAAAAACTTTAACAAGAAAATTCAAAGTAATTTGACCTTGACATTGGGCACAGGATCGCTCGCTTTTCTGCAAGCAGGTGCGACAATGATGATAAACACCCATGTGAAGTATCAAGGTATTGGGTGAAGCAGGTTGCAGAGATATAGTACACGAAAAAACTTTAACAAAACAATTCAAAGTAATTTGACCTTGACATTGGGCACAGGATCGCGCTTTCCGCAAGCAGGTGCGACAATGATGATAAACACCCATGTGAAGTATCAAGGTATTGGGTGAAGCAGTTGCAGAGATATAGTACATAAAAAGACTTTAACAAAAAAATTCAAAGTAATTTGAACGTTGACCATTGGGCACAGGATCGCGCTTTCCGCAAGCGAGTGCGACAATGATGATAAACACCCATGTGAAGTATCAAGGTATTGGGTGAAGCAGTTGCAGAGATATAGTACAGGAAAAAACTTTCAAAAAAAATTTCAAAGTAATTTGACCTTGACATTGGGCACAGGATCGCGCTTTCTGCAAGCAGGTGCGACAATGATGATAAACACCCATGGGAAGTATCAAGGTATTGGGTGAAGCAGTTGCAGAGATATAGTACACGAAAATACTTTAACAAAAAAATTCAAAGTAATTTGACCTTGACATGGGCAGGGCAGGATCGCGCTTTCGCAAGCAGGTGCGACACTGATGATAAACACCATGTGAAGTATTAGGTATTGGGTGGGAAGCATGCAAGCAGTATAGTACAGAGATATAGTACACGAAAAAACATAAAAAAAAAAATTCAAATAGTAATTTAGAGCTTTGACATTGGGCACAGGATCGCTGGTGTTTTCCGCAAGCAGGTGCGACAATGATGATAAACACCCGATGTGAAGCTAACAAGGTTTATTGGGTGAAGCAGTTGCCAGAGATATAAGTACACGGAAAATATCTTTAACAAAAAAATTCAAATGTATTTGACCTTGGGCACAGGATCGGCGTTTCCGCAACGCAGGTGGCGGACAATATGGAATTGATTTAAAACACCCATGTGAAGTATCAAGGTATTGGGGGTGAAGGCAGTTGCAAGAGATATAGTACAACGAAAAAAAACTTTTAACAAGGAAAATTCAAATGTTAATTTGACCTTGACATTGGGCACAGGATCGCGCTTTCCGCAAAGCAGGGTGCGACATTGATGATAAAACACCCATGTGAAGTATCAACGGTATTGGGTTGAATGCAGTTGCAGAGATATAGTACACGAAAAAAACTTTAACAAAAAAATTAAAAATTCAAAGTAATTTTGACCTTGGACATTGGGCAACAGGATCGCGCTTTCCTGCAAGCAGGGTGCGACAATGATGAATAAACACCCATTGTGAAGTATCAAGGGTATTGGGTGTGAAAAGCAGTTAGTTGCAGAGATTTATAGTACACGAAAAAAAACTTTCAAAAAAAAATTTCAAAGTAATTTTGACCTTGTCATTGGGCTCAGGATCGCGGCTTTACCGCAAGAAGCAGGGTGCGGGACAATGATGATTAAATAAAACCCATTGGTGAACGTATCAAGGTATTGGGTGTAAGCGTTGCAGAGATATAGTACATGAAAAAAATTTAACTTTCAAAACAAAAAAAATTCAAAGTAATTTGACCTTGGGAACATTGGGCATAGGATCGCGCCTTTCCGCAAGCAGGTGGCGACTAATGATGATAAACACCCATGTGAAGTATCAAAAGGTATTGGGTGTTTTTTTTTTTTTTGAAGCAGGTTAGCAGAGGGGGAAATATAGTACACGAAAAAACAAAACTTTTAACAAAAAAACAAATTCAAAGTAATTTCTTGACCTTGACATTGGGCACAGGATCGCGCTTTCCGCAAACGGCAGGTTGCAACAATGATGATTAAAACCCACCCATGTGAAGTATCAAAAGGTTATTAGGGTGAAAAGCAGTTTGCATAGATATAGTTACCCACGAAAAAAACTTTCAAAAAAAAATTCAAAGTAATTTGACCATTGACATTGGGCACAGGATCGCGCCTTTCCGACAAGCAGGTGCCGATAATGATGATAAACACCATGTGAATAGTATCAAGGGTATTGGGTGAAGCAGTTTGCAGAGATTATAGTACACGAAAAAAACTTTCAAAAAGAAATTCAAAAGGTTAATTTCTAGACTTGACATTGGGCCAACAGGATCGCGCTTTCTGCCAAAGCAGGTGCGACAATGATGATAAAACCCACCCAGTGTGAAGTTAAAGTGTAAGTTTTTTATTGGGTGTGAAGCAGTTGCAGAAGATTATTCTGTCACACAGAAAATACTTTAAACAAAAAAATAAATTCAAAGTAATTTGACCTTGACATTGGGCTCAGGATCAGGATGCGCTTTCCGCAAGCAGGGTTGCGACAATGTGATAAACACCCATGGTGAAGTATTAAGGTATTGGGTGTGAAGCAATTGCAGAGCTATAGTACACGAAAAAAACTTTTTTTAAAAAAAAAATTCAAATGTAATTTGATTTCCTTGACATTGGGTGCACAGGATCGCGCTTTCCGCAAGCAGGTGCCTACAATTGATGATAAACACCATGTGAAGTTAAAAACAAAGGTTATTGGGTGAAGCACGAGTTGCAGAGCTATAGGTACCACGAAAATACTTTAAACAAAAAAATTCAAAGTAATTTGACCTTGACCATTGGGCACAGGATTCGCGCTTTCGCAAGCAAGGTGCGAGCAATGATGGATAAACACCAAGTTGAAGGTATTAAGGTATTGGGTTGAAGCAATTGCAAGAGATTATAGATACACGAAAAAACTTTAAAAAAAAAAATTCAAAAAAAATTCAAAGTAATTTAGACCTTAGCACTTGGGCACAGGTCGTCGGCCTTTCCGCAAGGGCAGGTGCGACAATGATGATTAAAACCATATTGTGAAGTAACAAGGTATTGGGTGAAGCAGGGTTGCAGACGATATAGTACACGGAAATACTTTAACAAAAAAAATCAAAGTAATTTGTGACCCCTTGGGCACCAGGATCGCGCTTTTCCGCAAGCAGGCTGCGGAACCAATGATGATAAAAACCCCACCCATGTGAATTAGTTATCAAGGTTATTGGGTGAAGCAAGTTGCAGAGATATAGTTTACACGAAAAAACTTTAACAAGGAAAAATTCAAAAGTAATATTTGACCTTAGACATTGGGCACTAGGATCGGCGCTTTCTGCAACGCAGGTGCAGACAATGCTGATAAAAGACACCCATTGTAGGAAGTATCAAAGGTAATTGGGTGGAAGCAGTTGCAGAGATATAGTTAAACACGAAAAAAAACTTTAACAAAACAATTTCAAAGTAATTTGACCTCCTATGACATTGGGCACAGGATCGCGCTTTCCGCAATGCAGGTGCGACAATGATGAATAAACACCCATGTGAAGTTTGATCAAGGTATTGGGTTGAAGCAGTTGCTAGAGATATAGTACCATGGAAAAAAAACTTTAACAAAAAAAATTCAAAGTATTTGACCTTGACATTGGGCACAGGATCGCGCTTTCCGCAAGCAGGTGCGACAATGGATGATAAAAACACCCATGTGAAGTAATCAAGGTATTGGTGAAGCAGTTGCAGAGATATAGTCAAGGAAAAAACTTTCAAAAAAAATTTCAAAGTAATTTGGACCTTGGACATTGGGGCACCAGGGATTCGCGCTTTTCTGCAAAGCAGGCTTGGCGGACAATGATGATAAAACACCCATGGGAAGTATCAAGGTCATTGGGTGTGGGTTGAAGCAGTTGCAGAGATTATAGTAAACAGAAAATTACTTTAACAAAAAAATTCAAAGCTGTAATTTGACCTTGAACCATTGGGCACAGGATCGCGCTTTACCGTAAGCCAGGTGCGACAATGATGAATAAACACCCATGTGAATGTATTAACGGTTTTATGGGTGAAGCAATTCTGCAGAGATTATAGGTCACAACGAAAAAAACATAAAAAAAAAAGAAAAAAAATTATTCAAAGTAATTTGATCTTGGACAATTGGGCAACAGGAATCGCGCTTTATCCGCATGCAGGGGTGCTGACAATGATGGATAATAAACACCCCATGTGAACAGTAACAAGGGTGGTTTTGGGTGAAGCAGTTGCAGGAGATATAGTACCCACGGAAATTACTTTTAACAAAAAAAATTCAAAAGTAAATTTCTGACCTTGGGCACAGGATCGCGCTTTCCGCAAGCAGGTGCGACAATGATGTATAAACACCATGTGAAGTATTCAAGGTATTGGTGTTAAGCAGAGTTATGTTGCAGAGATATTTAGTTTATTTTTTTTTTTTTTTTTAAAACAACGAAAAAACTTTAACAAGAAAAATTCAAAGTAATTTGTCCTTGAACATTGGGCAGGAACAGGATCGCGCTTTCCGCAAGCAGGTGCGGGACAATGATGAATAAAACACCCATGTGAAGTAATCAAGGTATTGGGTGCAAGCTGTTGCAGAGATATAAGTACACAGAAAAAAACTTTAACAAAAAAATTCAAAGTAATTTGACCTTGACATTGGGCACAGGATCGCGCTTTCCGCCTCACGCAGGTGCGGACAATGATGATAAAACCACCCATTGTTGAAGTTATTCAGGTCAATTGGGTTGAAGCAGTTGTCAGAGATTATAGTAACACGAAAAAAAATAACTTTATCAAAAAAAAATTCAATGTAAAAATTTTTTTGGGGGGGGGACCTTGTGAACATTGGGCCACAGGATCGCGCTTTCCGCAAGCAGGGGTGCGAAACAATGATGAAAAATAAACACCCATGTGAACGTATCAAAGGTATTATGGGTGGTGAATGAAAAACGCAGTTGCAGAGATATTAGTAAACATGAAAAAAACTTTAACAAAAAAAATTCAAAGTAATTTGGACCTTGGACATTGGGCAACAGGATCGCGCTTTCGCAAGCAGGTGCGGACAATTGATGATAAACAACCCAATGTGCCGTATCAATAGGTAATTGGGTGAAGCAGTTGCCGTGATATATGTTACACGAAAAAACTTTAACTTAACAAAAAAATTCAAAGGTAATTTGTACCTTCTGGACATTGGGGCACAGGATCGCGCTTTCCGCAAAGCAGGTGCAACAATGATTGATAAACACCCATGTGAAGTCTCTAAGGTCATTGGGTGGGTGAAGCAGTTGCAGGAGATATAGTACACGAAAAAACTTTCAAAAAAAAAAATTCAAATGTAATTTGACCTTGAATTGGGCATTGGGAAAGGATCGCGCTTTACGCAAGCCGGATTTTGGGGTGCGACAATATGATGTATAAAACACCATGTGAAGTATCAAGGTATTGGGGTTGAAGCAAGTTGCAGGAGATATAGTACACGGAAAAAAACTTTTCAAAAAGGAAATTCAAAGTTAAATTTGACCTTGACATTGGGTCACAGGATTCGCGCTTTCTGCAAATGCAGGTTGCGACAATGATTGCTAAACACCCATGTGAAAGTATCAAGGTAAAAATTTTTGGGGGTTTTGGGGGGGGGGAAAAAGCTGTTGCAGAGATTATAGTACACGAAAAATTACTTTAATTAATAAAAAAATTCAAACGTAATTTAGACCCTTGGACATTTGGGCACAGGATCGCGCTTTCCGCAAATGCAGGTGCGACAATGCTGATAAAGACACCCATGTGAACGTATTAAGGTTTATGGGCGTGCAAGCAATTGCAGGATATTAGTACACGAAAAAAACTTAAAAAAAAAATTCCAAAAGTAATTTGACCTTGACATTAGGGCCACCACAGGATCGGCGCTTTACCGCAATAGCAGGTGCAGCACAATGATTGATAAACACCCATGTGAAGTAACAAGGATGGTATTGGGTGAAGCCAGGAGTTGCAGAGATATAGTACACGGAAATACTTTTAACAAAAAAATTCAAAGTTAATTTTGACCTTGGGCACCAGGATCGCGGCTTTCCGCAAGCAGGTGCGACAATGATGATAAACACCCCATGTGTGAAGTATCAAGGGTATTGGGTGTGCAAGTTAAGTTGCCAGCGGAATTATAGTACACGAAAAATACTTTGAACAAAAAAATTCAAAGTAATTTGACCCTTGACATTGGGCAACAGGATCGCGCTTTCGCAAGGCAGGTTGCGACAATGATGATAAAAACCCAACCCTGTGAAGTATTCAAGGTATTGGGTGTGTGAAAGTAGTTGCAGAGATATAGTACAGGAAAAAACTTTAACAAAAAAATTCAAAGTAATTTGCACCTTGACATTGGGCACGAGGATCTTTCGCCATTTCCGCAAGCAGGTGCGACAATGATGATAAACACCCATGTGAAGTATCAAGGTAGGGGATTGGGTTGAAGCAGTTGCAGAGATTATAGTACACGAAAAACTTTCTTAACAAAAACAATTCAAAGGTAATTTGACGACCTTGACATTGGGCACAGGATCGCTTGCATTTTCCGCAAGCAGGTGTCGGACAATGATGATAAACACCCATGTGAATAACTATTTAAGATTCATGTCAAGGTATTCAAAAGAAGGAATTGTTGGGAAGCAGTTGCAGATATAAATAGTACACGAAAAACTTTAAAAACTTTTAAACAAAAAAAAATTCAAAGTAATTTGACCTTGACATTGGGCACAGGATCGCTCTTTCCGCAAGCAGGTGCAACAATGATGATAAACACCCATGTGAAGTATCAAGGTATTGGGTGAAGCAGTTGCAGAGATATAGTACACGAAAAAAACTTTAACAAAAAAAATTCAAAGTAATTTGACCTTGACATTGGGCACAGGGGCCGCACGGTTGGGGGTTAGAATGAAAATATGGATGATGATAAACACCCATGTGAAGTTTCAAGGTAATGGGCGAAGCAGTTGCAGAGATATAGTATAACGAAAAAGTTTTAACCAAAAACTTTAACCCAGACGTACGTTAAAATGTTAAACGTTGAAAATGGCTAAGTCAATTACGTAGAAATAATAGGTGAAGGTAAAAAAATGGTCACATGTTGGATAGTTGTATGTGGTAGGCACCCCTTGGTTATGAAGCTGTGAAAGTTTGGTGGTCCTAGGTGGTTACAGTACCAAAGAAATGGACTTAAACACGAAAACTTAACATTGTAAACGCGAAAACTTAACATTGAAAATGGCTAAGTCGACTGCGCGGAAAAAATGGGTGAAGTTCAAAAAAAAAGTAACATGTTGGATAGTGATGTGTGGTGGGCACCCCTTGATTATGAAGCTGTGAAAGTTTGGTGGTCCTAGGTGGTACAGTACCAAAGAAATGGACTTAAACACGAAAACTTAACATTGTAAACGCGAAAACTTAACATTGAAAATGGCTAAGTCGACTACGCGGAAAAAATGGGTGAAGTTACAAAAAAAAGTAACATGTTGGATAGTGATATGTGGTGGGCACCCCTTGATTATGAAGCTGTGAAAGTTTGGTGGTCCTAGGTGGTACAGTAACAAAGAAATGGACTCAAACACGAAAACTTAACATTGATTGTGGACGCCGCCCGCCCGCCCGCCCGCCCGACTTTCGCCAATCCAATAGCCTGGATTTTTTTCCAAAAAACCTGGCTAAAAATCATAGTTTACTGTAATCAAAAGGGTATGGGCACAAAATTGGTCCCTCTTGCAAATTGTTAGTTGCGAACGGTAACTCTTGCAATCTACTCCCATACCGTCCGTATCCAGAGTTACATTTCGACTCATAGGATACCTCTTGGATGGAATGGTGAATTACGTCCTTCCAAAAGGCGCCGTTTTGTAGGTCCATACAGGAAACATGTAGGCAATTGATTTCCCATAGACCCACATTCACACAAACATGACAATCGCAAACTACCTGCAGCAAAATCAATTTTATTATTTCCATTCCTGGAGTCAGTGACCTAAGCCGGTTCTAGATCCATGCCAAACACGGGGTCATGCGGGTTGATTTCCACGGGTTATTTCCCCTTTTTTGACTGAACAGTCTACTTTCAATTTCAAAATCTTTATCTCACCGCTACATCAAGTAGCACACAGAAAATTTAACCTGCGTGTGTAGAGCATGCAAATAATATAATACCAGATGGCCGCGGCCCGCATGTCGAGCCCGCCGAGGCATTTGATGGTATTTTTTAAAAAATTAACGCAGATTTCGCACGGACGCACGGACACCCGGACATCATTGTGATCACTATGTCTCCCTTTCCGCAAGCGGGCTCGACAAAAATGTTTGGGACAGCATACCTTTCCTGCAGCATCTATTTTATTTATCTCTGTCATAATGATAACAATCAATGCCCTTGTCCTGAGAATTTACTACTTGTTGCTAAGCTGCACCAGGACTGGTTTGCGGTCACATTATTTATTGGCCGACTGGTTCTTACAGTTACAATATCACCTATCTAATTAGTTGCGGAAGCGTAACTCTGAATTACTACCGTCTTACTACTGTATCAGTTATATACCAGCAGGCGTACTGACTCAAGATTGGCAATGTTCCACAAAATCTACCACCAAGTGGTAGCTGTCACACTGCCTTCGTACCTGCAGCAGCCCATGAGACTGACAAGAAATATGCACCCTTTCTCCATCAAACAAATTCATACCACTGCAAATTACTACAAATTTTCCTTTTTTCCGCACTCTGTTGTTCTCTGGAACTCCTTGCCTCACAATATTGCCATAATGACCGACCCTGTTCAATTTAAACAGGCAGTCGGCCAGCTGGCCCATTGCTAGGAGACCGGAACCGGTTGCTTTTATCTCTCTTTTGTCTTTTTCATGCTTCACTAACCAACTTTATTTCCTCTTACTCTTAGCCACCAACATGTTTTTACTTGTCACCCTTTTCTTCTACTAAAACATCCGACGTGTACTTTCTCATGCTCATAATACCCGCAAGGGGCATTATGTATAGATAGATAGAATCATCCATATAACATTATGCTGCTTGTAACTACTATCTAAGACTATGGTGGGTAACCCGTCCACCGGTGTATACCATTCACCGGTGCAATCCGAAGTATCCGAATGTAAGTCACATGGTATTGTTTACATCCGGGATTTTCACTCATATGTTTTGACGTTTGCACCCGCCACCTGTCACAGACAAAACATCTACTACAATGAGCTACTTACGGGTAAGTGATCACATTTATTACATTTTCTAACTTTTTAAACCAATTTCCTAGCTACGTCATGACCAAGCTCCAACAAATCCCAGCCCAATTATGTATTTGCTCGAGTTGAAATTTTGTCATCTGCACAAGCTGCGTCCCACCTACGTTTCCGTGAATCAGAGGTCACGTTATTGCCAAATATGGTAATTTTCCGGTGCGCGCACCTGCAATATCCCTATAAATTTACCCATTAAGGTGACTCTGGTGTAATTTACATTTTCTAATTCCATGTTCTAAATGAAGCTGCAAATCGTCCCAGGATCTATATTAATGGACTAATTATGATCTGTATTGTTTGTCAGTGCTGTTTCCTACTGTAATCAATTGTAGACATTGATCAGCTGCAGAGATCTTAGGTTAGAACACACCAAAGAGTTTTACTGTATAATAAAGTTAACTGAATCCCATCCAATAAGGCCAGTCTCTCCTACTTTTACTATTCGTATGATGCTGTTGGACCTACTTGTACATGACATGCAGCCAGCCTGTACTGGCTCTGCATGAATTAAACAATAGGTTCACTTACTCCTAATGTCCCCCAATATTGTTTACATTTTTGGTTTACATAACGTGTTCAATATTTTATTTTTTTTAATTGTTACAAATATGCTGAAAACTGGTGCTAATAGCACCCCAAAATGTTCCTCAAGTGAAACGGGTAATAATGGATCAAGATTTGCAACCAAACTGTCTGTGACCTCAAAACACACGTACTTTTGCATACCATCTTGGTGATTTCACACCATTTGTTATTCTCTATCCTACAAATATACAGACGCATATAAATTTGCTAATTTTATCTCCTTTTCTATTTTCAGTTACCACTCGAGAATAAGAGGAAGCGTCGTCAGTATGACCCTGCGCGGATAGCTGCTGCATACACAGATGTTAGGGCGAATGGGATGTCCATATACAAAGCTGCACGACTGCACGGGATTCCAGAAAGCACACTAAGGGACAGGCACCTGGGTATCCAACCCTGCTACACGGCAGATCCCTCCACACTTCCAGTCCCAGGCAAGGGCCCCACGTTGTCGAGAAGTGAAGAGGGGAAGCTGGTCGACCATGTCACTTACATGGCGAACATTGGGTATGGCTATTCGCGACAGGCATTCCTCCGATTGGCTAATGATTACGCTGTGTCGGGAAAAAATCTGAAGTCGATCCACCTTTTCGGCAATCGTGGTACACCCGCTTTAGTAACCGTTGGCCAGGTATCCATCTCGCCAAGCCGGAAAAATTATCAATTGTCCGGGCAAAAGCTACTTCAGAAGAAGTTTTAGGAAAATATTACAGTGAACTTGACAGCGTCTTGTCAGACAATGGACTCGCATTAAAACCTGAATGCATTTGGAATGTCGATGAGACCGGCATATCAATGGAACATACGCCACAGAAAGTTGTATGTAGTAAAGGCAATACACCACCCGGCGTGACCTCGTCAAGAGGTAAAAACATTACCATTATTAGCGGTGGAAGTGCAGCAGGGAACCATCTTCCTCCATATTATATATTTCCCGGCAAAAGGTGGTACAGGGAGTTGTTAGATGGAACATGTACGGGCTCCGATGGTGAAGTTACCGAAAGTGGATGGTCAAACACCGAATGTTTCCTCCATTTCCTGGATCGCCATTTCCGGAGATTTGTTCCAAGACAAGAAGGGCGTATCGACCTTGTAATTGTTGATGGCCACACATCACATGTGAACCTGACGATGAGTGAATGGGGACGAAAGAAATGCGTCATCTTCTTTGTGCTACCTCCACATTCTTCACACATCACACAGCCCCTGGATGTTGGATGCTTCGCACCATTGAAGGCCATTTATAACAACGAATGCCAAAGATTCATGCGAGAAAATCCCGGCGAGCAGATCAACAGATATCGCGTTGGAAAACTGTCAAGTACCGCCTACTTGAAGGCCCTGTCTCCAGTTAATCTTGTGAACGCTTTCCGAAAAACTGGAATATATCCATTTAACAAAACGGTTGATCCGGTGAAAGTGATGCCTGCCGTGATATATTCACAGGAACCAGAGAATGGTCAGGAGGAAGTACATGTACCAACAACAGACTTTCTGGGAAGTCAGAAAATTGTCAGAATCTTGACATCTGCAAAGAAGGCCAGAACTGCTGCCAGGCCATCGATAATCGGCAACATCACTAGTGACGAATGTCTGGTTAAACTCGCCAGTAGCAGCAACACCAAGACTTCTGGGCCGTCAGTGATAGCCGCCAAGGCGAAGAAGAACCCCATGAAAGGCTCCACGAAACGTCCACGCTCGCCTCAGCCTGGTCCCTCTCGTATTGAGATGATTCCAGAAGACAGCGAGCCCTTATCTGAGGGGTCTGACGATGATGAACTGTGCTGTATATGCCACAGAACATTTCCAGACAACGTGGAATATCATCTGGAATATGCGAGTTGGGGGAAATGTGACGCATGCAGTCATTGGACACATCTAACATATTGTTCCCCAGTTAGAGTGTTGCGCAGGTCCGATACATTTCTATGTCCACATTGTGATTGACCGGATTTCCACATATGTGACTGGATAAATAGGGCTTATGGGTTTTACGACCAGTGTATATTCACATCAGACGGTGCATCCGCATCTGCACGGTTCGCCATTTTCATCAATGAAACATTCATCATACTTCTAACAAGCAATGTATATATAGGTTATGCGGTGACAGACGTCTTCTATCCGATCAGAAGCTACACCGGTCACAAATTCCATAAGCCCCATTTCTCCAGTCACGGCCATATTATGGCACATACAAGTATGATAAATGCAGGAATATTTAACAGTTGTGCTATATTAAATATGATCATTACAGCCAGACACCAAGTATTTTGTTTACATTTATTCCCATTTTGTGAAAAAAAAGTTCAAATTGCCATCTGTTTGTATTGCAGAAGATAGAGTAATATATCTGCATGAAACCACGGTCAGCTCTAGAGTCACCTTAAGTTAACATGATTAGCGGGGCATTTTTTGCCATTACACCGGTGAACGGTGAACAGTGCGCTATGTAGGTCAATACAACATGGCCGACGATGTGTACGATGTGGAATTCACACACAGACATTGTATCCCGTCTTTTTAAAGACAAATACATGTAAGTTAATTTGATGTGTAATTTATATGGAATTGTTTATTGTAAGGCTAGTGCGTACCGACTTGATGTTTAATGCACCGGTGAACGGGTTCCTAAGGCTAATGGCACCTCGACGACACTACGTCACTAGCAAACAGATTGATAAGCGAGAATACGAATGGTGTTACAAGCACTATACTCATCGGCACGTCAAGGATAGTATATACCTTTGTCCTTGCATGGCCTGGATCCACATGACTTATCTCTCCATACTGCTCACAGAGAGTTATCTCTCCATGGCCAGGTGGGTGGGGAAAACTGTGGAAAACGCTAGTGCTGGACATGCCAGCCCGTCTGAAAGTAAATAGTAAGTTTTAAATGCTCCCTGGCAATTAATTATGTTACCGAATGTATGATATACGTGTTCTTTGAAATACAATGTAGTTTAAGACATGAACATGATGAGGACAGGTAATTTTTCAGTTTCAACAAAATTGCGGCAATTTCATTTTGGTGAAGAGTATTCGAGCCGAATGACTAGAATACGCAAATGACTTTTTCTGAAAAGAATATTCAGATTATTTTTCTGAAAAGGACTTGTGGAAACGCCAATGTAATGGAAATATTTGTGAAAAGTGTGACACAGGCGATCGGCATGTTGCAATTGATCGGAGAGTGTATTATACTTGTTTAGACCACGTGTAAAAGTAACATACCAAGGCCTATAAATACATTACATATACCTAAAAGTACCACATGCAATAATTAAAGTGAAAAAAAGAGTAAGTTAAACTTTGTTTACTCCCTGTTATAACACATTACATTACATGTGTTCTAACAGGGAGTAAACTTTTTTTATTCAAATGATTTTTCCCACTTATTGATACTTTTAGGTATATTTAATGTATTTATAGACCTTGGTCCGTTACTTCAACCTGTGTTTTAGACATGTAGAAAAAAATGCAGTCAGTCCATACAGAAACTATATTTATAATTATATAATCGTTTCTCTACAGTATAGACTGACTGCATTTACTTTTTTCTACATGTCTAAAAAAAAGTATAATATACTATCCTATCAACATGCCGATCGCCTGTGCTTAATTATAGTTATTCGATTGTGAAATTATATTTGAATTAAGTGGCATTGGAAAGATCCAGTACTGCTAGTATGAATATTTATAAAACGTATGTCTCTTTTTGTATTGTGCACAACATAATATGAAACACAGGTTCATTGGCACATGTATGTATCATTGAGGGTGGTGATCGCATATGTTTCTAGTATTGGATGGTCAATTACTGTTTGTATATATATATATATATATATATATATATATACATGAACAACCTTTCTAAACAATGTACACAATAATTCAAATGCGCCCGGGTCTGTATACGTATGTGTGATGGCTGTATATATATTATGAGACAGTTATAGCCACCAGATCGTTGACACGGTTTGTTTTTAAAGAAACGGGCCTGCGATCTCCTACTTTGTATTCTAATGTACACCACCATAGACTGGTTATATAGAAAGCCAACGTTAGTTGGCATTGAAACTGTAGCGTGCCGGTCGGCGCTGGACCATGGCCATCAGTAGCATATTTCACCAAGATTACAAAGCATACTTAACTTGCTAAGTACACTTTGATGGAGAAAATTTTCAATTTAAAAATAAATTTATTAATATTTATTATACTGAATTTATTTCCTTATCACAGACATTTTACCTGTGATAGTGTAATAAATTCAGTATAATAAGTCTGCATACTTTTAATTATCAAATATATGCAGTTGTTATATAGTTCTGCTTGTGTTTTGTGAAGTCTGCTTGTGTTTTGCTGCGTGTGTGTGTGGCGTAGCGTGGCGTGCGTGTGTGCGTCCCCCTAAATTGTTGGCTTTATTTGTGAGGATGTTGATGTGCTGGTTATTGCAGATTGCGGCGCCAATGTTTTGTTGTTGTTATTTTTTGGCCGAACACAACTACTGGATAATGTTCGTGACAATTGTGGTTTTATCTCATTTAGCGGCATGTGTCAGTATTGTCACATATGTGGCTGCATGTGAATGGAAAATAAGGGTTTATGGATTTTGCAACCAGTGTCGATCCAGATCAGCATGTGCATCCGCACAGTCTGATCAGGGTCTGCACTGATCGCCATTTCATCAATGATACACCCGTCATACTTCTAACAAACAATAAAGATTGTTATTAGGCTACAATAGTGTGCTATTTGATCAGGCACTACAAGGGTCATAAATCTCATAAGCCCCATGTCTCCAGTCACGGCTACATTTATACATAGGCCTCAAATGCCATACAAATGAAATAGGCAAACATACACAACTATAGAAATGAAAATCGTCCTCAAAAATCATTACCCATTGAGAAAAAGACATTCAATATATCGTCTACGTGTCGTTGGAATAGTTGGAGTACATATGATGATATGTGACGAAAATGCCGGTTTGTGCGAAACCGATACGGGACGACTGTGACAGCCCAGTGTCGTCTGGCCATAATTATCTCCCTTCTGCAACGTTGAAAAACGTATGCCGGTGTCGTATTATTGATTTTTTTGTAATATTTGCCAGAAATGGCTGAGTAAATCAATGTTTTCTATTTCCTTAATTGGCTTTAGTATTGTAGAACGGAATATCACTGTAGAACCGTGGACTCGATGGTATTATAGTTTAATACAAATAAACGTTAAATATGTGTCTCGGCTTCTTTAGCTGAATTTCAATCGGCGCTCGGCGGTCTAGATCTAATTCTGCTGCCCAAATTGGGAATGCTTTGCTTGGCTTTGTGTTTCACATAGTCAACAACATATATATAGGTTCATGATAGGACACCCAGCTAGTGGTATCGCTCATCCCACGAGATGAACACTGTATGGAATTAATATACAGCTACAGTGACATATAGCCCATGCCAGAGATGATAATCACATTAGTAGTGTTTCACCACTGTAGCCGAGACACTCCGCCCAGAATATTGCTTGTAGTTGATTGTTGTTAAATTTGATAGTGCCCACATATATATATTAATAATAATAATAATAACTATATATTACATCAAACTTATATGTGGCAATGACTGGATAAATGGGGCTTATGGGTTTTGTGACCAGTGTAGACCCAGATCATCATGTGCATCCGCACAGTCTGGTCAGGATCTGCACTGTTCGCCAGTCCATCAGTGGAACACCAGTCATGCTTCTAACATGCAATGTATATATATATCATGCTGTTTGACCAGGAGTTACACTGGTAACAAATCCCATAAGCCCCATTTCTCCAGTCACAGCCACATACACAATTCATGTACATGTACTTACGTGCACATCATGTACGGGTAAGTCGCACTATATCGATCATCCAAACATGAATAACTGAGCAAGAAACAAACACTACTATAATGTATTGTTCTAATATGCGTATTGATTCGCGTATCATTTGTCAAGTTTGTGTTTTTATTGCCAGCTGTGACAATCCCGGCAAATCCTATAGTCTGATACATAAATTCACACCACGTGTTCTTTTTTATTTTGGAAGTTGATACGTATTGTTACACTGCCGAACCACGTAACAAATTGTATTATAAATGCCACGTCCATTATATTGGGTAACCTGCATCCCGTGCACTGGAACACTGCGCGGAATGACAGGACCGTATTGGACCTAAGCAGTGTCCCAGCTGGGAAACCAGTTATACCGACACAGCTTGATACCAGGAGTGGTAGAATTCTATTATTCGGTTATCAGGCTGAACCCGATCCGACTTATGAGAATATTAGTTAGGCTGCTGAGTGCCAGAACTTCATATAACTTGGTGCTCAGCACATTGATAAGTACCGTCGAGACGCCAGTTTTCGGGGTAGTCGGAGATTTCGGAGTATTCATATATTTTGTAATTTATGGACATGTGTGCAGCCGCGATGTGCTTTACGTGAGGTGATTAAAATAAGAATGACTTGACGTACATTAAATCCTTTAAAAATCCCACCAAATTCAGTGTTTGGACTAAAATATAGTTAAATTTTGCCATTTAGGTAATTTTGTTCACGAACCTACCGTGATTGATTGCGTCCTCCATTAATCTGTTTTTTAATGTTGTTAAAATCATAAATAATATAAAAGTTTCAAGTTTTTCTTCACTGTGCCTCATTCATCTGCGAGATGATCAACAGCCATGAAAACTCTGGACGAATTAGCAGATTTATTGACACTTTCGCAACATACCCCGAAAACACCAACCGTAAGTCAAGATTCAAGATGGCCGACTCCTGTGTTGCTAAACGCGTTAACGCCAATTTTAACAACATTCTTATTTAGAAGGCAAGAAACATTGAAAGAAATGTTTACCAATGGATTGAACTGACAAGTTAGCTCATATATGTTATGTTTTATAAACACCGCTAGTTGATGAACGTGTTAATACCCTGAAAACTAGACTCACCATCATAGATAGTACGGCTGATCAGACTGGTGACAGCTGATGCCAGTCGGTGAATGCTGTAGCCGATTTCATCAAAATTGCAAAGTATACTTATAATTATATCTAGCAAAGTATACTTTGAGGGAGTAATCATTTATTTTTTACCAAAATGCATTATTTCATATAGAACTAACCACTGCATATATTTGATGATTAAAAGCATGCAGAATTATTATACTGAATTTATTACATTATCACAGCCAAAATGCCTGTGATAATTAATGTAATAAATTCAGTATACTAAAAATTAATAACTTTATCCTAAAATTGAAAATTTCTCCCTCAAAGTATACTTTGCTAGAAAACTATTCTTTGCAATGTTGATGAAATCGGCTACTGGTCTCGTGCTTGAGCTAGTCGGACCAGCTGAGATAGGGAAAATAAGTTACACATGTGAGTGTCCTAATAGGAGAACACAACCGATCCGATCAATACGCCCATTATCAGTCATTTTCTACCGTTACGCAGTTTATGCACGGACAGGGGAGGCAACTCCTTAGTTATTAACAAAATGGCGATTTTCAGGTTGCTGTATCGGAGGAAAAGTTTTATTGCGCTGTTTTTGATGGTCACGACTTTCTGGATCATCTACATGATCATCTCGGCGCCCGCAGCAATAGGTCACTTTCAGAATATTGCATACCACGCTGTCGTATTTCGTGTTTCCTTTGTTTTTATGCATTTGACGAGTTGTGTTTTTGACATTTTGTTTCTGAATTTTATTTGCACAAACACGATGAACAGGGGAGACCACTCCAGGCCCGTACGCAGGAATTATTTTAGGGGGGTGCATTATATATCTGTGATTTTGGACGGGGGGGGGGGGTGGGGGGGGGGGGTGGGGGATTTTGTCCTACCTGCATTTTAAAAGGGGGGGGGGGGGGGATTTTGTCCTCCTGTGTCAAAAATCATGGGCATGGGGGGGATTATGTCTGGGGAGATTTTGTCCGTATCCCATGGTAACATGTTGCACTATTATATCATAATATCACTACACCACGGTCAATGGTAAAAATGTGCGTAATAGCATTTACACTTTGCGCACTAGCCATATATGTACTAGCCTGCAGGACGTTGACGTTCATACTTCGCTATATATTAACTTATTGAGACACATTTATACCTTATGTCACAAAAATATTACCATGAACTTACCAAATAAAGTGTGTACATGTAATAGCATGAAGGACTACTCGGTCATAACGCTTATGTAATGCAGTGTAATGAAATGTAATTAGATTTATGTACTCAGAGCTAAAGTAGGAGGACCAGTCTTTGCGGTAGACCAATGTTATAATCCATATCTACACCAATTTGGCCTACCTTAGTGTGGGTTGGCACGATTGATTTACGGAGGTTTTGTGACCTGCACCTCGCACATTTGCAACTCGTACATTTTCGCGGCTAGAGGTTTTGCTACCCGAAGTTAATTACCTCAAGTAACAAGTCACCTGATCTGCGGGTCCAGATAACATATTAATTCAGGTAAATTAACATCAGGTTGGGAATCCGATCGTCATGAAAATTTAAGAGGTGCCAAGATGCAGTTTAACATGCCTGATGCATATAAACTGCTACATTTAAATATCACAAGGTGCATGACGTACATTCAAAACTTAAGGTGAATGTGTCTAATTCTTCATAATTAATGACTGTGAATGATGATTCTCCCTGTTTAGTTATACACTTACCATCTTTGACAAGTATTGTAATGCATGAAAACAATGATTGATACATTTAATGCTTTAACTTCACTACTGTAGAATTTGTCTTTGTCGAATCAATACACATTCAATAATATATTCACAGATACGTTACTGTTGGAGTATTCAGAGCTCTCCGTAAGTTTTTTTTTCTTCTTTTTTACAAAACACAGGTGGGAGTACGCGATGGGTAATTTAACGATCGGGGTTCATCCTTACCGGAATTCCGACTGGAGACCTGGTTTGGCCCTCACATATGTCTTTGGCATTTTGTATGTGACAGTTGAATCTGGTTATATCCCTTATGTGAGTACATGTATTACGATATTCGTAATTCTATTTTAGGGGAAGGGGCTAAGTGACTTTGGTGTGGTATGGACCTGGCAGCAAGTCAGGTTATTCTCATTTCAGGGCTGAATATTGTGAATATTGATCGTCCGTTCTGATTTTGGGATCCCCCCCCCCCCCCCCCCACAATGCAGCAGGTTTTGCCCAGCCTTACATGACCTTAGCTGTTGATAGGCCGTTAAACACCAATAAACAAACAAACAAAACACGGATTTAGCGCTATTTAAAACATGTCTGGCGTAAATTTTCGGGGAGCATAACAACTTCAGTTTTGTCCCGCTATCAACACATTTTTGCAACAATATATGCAGAAATTGTCTTAAACAACTATATATGTACCATAAAACTCACCAGATGCCACCAAATTGAATATAAATTTAAAAAATGTCTTGGGGGAGGCCAAATCCCCCTGACCGGAAGGGGGTACCCCTCCCATACCCTCCCCTTCGTCGACTACGGCGACTAAGCCACGCAGCTGAAGTCGATATAGCTGGCTAATTTTTCAAAAAAAGCTGACTACTCTCAATTTTACCTCTGTGTATTAATGCGATGGCAATTAACATTTGAGCACTGTGCTAATTGACTGGCTGATTGAGTATGTGAGCTTGTTTTATTTTTGGCATGGGACACATATTTGTGAATGTGTAACACTAATTAACGATCAAACTATATATTGATTGATTGGATTGTGTCTTTAACCTTTAGACCGCTATCTTATTTTTTTTTGTCGTCTGCTGTTTATTTTTATCATCAAAAACATGCTTTGACAGCACTTTAGAATAATTTACAACATGTTTTGACAGCACTTTAGAATCATTTCCATTGGAAAAGATTCTGAAATGCTGTCAAACCATGTTTTTATTGAGAAATAAGGCAATATATAAAAGCAACAGCAGACGACAATTGTTGTGAGTAGCGGTCTAAGTTTTAAAATGGCCGTTCAGCAGGCATTTAGGAGCACTACGTCTTCAGCACTGACATTAAGTTTATATGCTAAAAAAAAGGAGAATATTTTCAGTAATATTTTGCTTAATTCAGACAGTTTGATGAGAAATTTCAACACCTGAATGGGATTCTGAAGCAAGGTCATATACAGAGTCGGGACAACACTAGTTGAAATGTTTTAATAAATAACTTATAAATACAATATATACATGTCATATATATTCTACATGTTTACATGTACGAGAAAGGCATGTGGTGGCTCTGCAACACCATATATACTTGAGCAACTGGAAAAATGGGTCTTATAGCATTTGTAGATATTCAAATCTCTGAGCTTCTAACACATTAACTCTTTGCATGCTGGGAAATGTGTGGGCTATAAATAGTTCAAAAGTAGCAGACATCAATTCAGTATATTTTCTTTTATTTCTCCCTGTAAATATCATGAATATGTCTTGGAATTTCACTAGAATTGAGTCCTGTGCAGTGGACTCAATTCTAATGAGATTTCAAGACATATTTACAGAGAGAAATAAAACATAATTCCTTTGGCGGATATTTTCACCGCTAGCATGCAAAGAGTTAAGGGTATTTCATTGACTGAATGGCGAACAGTACATGCCCTGATCAGACTATGCAGATGCGCAGACTGATCTGGGGCTACACTGGTCGCATAACCCATATGTCCCATTTCCTTTCAGATCAACCGAACCAGCTCCTACATGTATAATAAAATATGTAGCTAAATATCTGGCAATAAAATAAATGTCCGCAGATGATTACGATCTTGTATATAACTCGGACGTAACACAGTCGATTCAAATGAGGTCTGGCATTGTAAATATTTAAAATCTCCGCTTCATTCACAGAACATTTGAATAATTAGATAAAAATATGTGTATTACATTGTATAAATAGTAGTAAGTAGTAAGACACTGCCTAGAATATGGATGTGGTGTATGGTCACCTTACATGTATATGATAAAAATAATAGAAGATATACAAAGGAGAGCTACTAGACTTGTACCTGGACTGTCGTACTAAACCCTTACATCGCTATCTTAATTGTTTTGTCATCTGCTGTTTATTTTCCATCAAAAACATGCTTTGACAGCACTTTCGAATAATTTACAACATGCTTTGACAGCACTTCAGAATCATTTCCATTGGAAATGATTCTGAAGTGTTGTCAAACCATGTTTTTTATTTAGAAATAAGGCAAGATATAAAAGCAACAGCAGACGACAATTGTTGTGTGTAGCGGGTTAACTTATGATGAGAGACGTAACACCATTGGACTCCCTACCCTGGAATACAGACAAATATTCAAGGCAGTTCATAATTATGACAACCTTAAATGGGACAAGATGTTTACACTGACAGTGGGAGGTTTCAGAGGACACCACTTAAAATTTACTAAAAAAAAAGAGTAGAATCACAAACATGCACCTCCCTCAAAGAACAGTCAACTTACCGGTATGGAATAAGATATCTGAGGAAATTATATCAGCTAATTCAATGAACATTTTCAAATCGCTGCTAAACAATTGCAGCTGGAATGAGAAAAAATTCAAGCCATCAAATATAGACTATACTAAGAAGATTAACCAGAGGGGTCAGATAAGCATTACCGGTATGCTCACAGGGCTGTACAAATTGATTTTTTAGCCACTTGTCCCGGACAAGTGACTTGACAAAAGTGACTTGTCCCGACTTGTCCTGGAAATTATAATTTTCTGGGCAAGTGGTTTTGAAAAAATGACTTGTCCTCGTAAAACTTCTTATACGAAACTGTAACAACACAACCATAGAGAACTATGGCACGGGTATAACGGTGGTTGCAGAGTCTGCAATTAGGACCAGTCGTTCCCTGTCAGTTACTTAAAAATAGATAGAAAAGCCAGATTGAATGTTTTCTTTTCCGGGTGCAAAGAGAGAGAATAACTACAGCTCATCAATCAACAATTTACTACATAGACAATCATGTCTCAATCACGCAATATATCAGTGCATCACAAATTGGATTGATTGGTGTTTAACGGTATATCAATATTAGTCCGTTAGTACATGTAATATGAACACATGGACACACATTACCAACTCCATATAGAAGCTTCCAACCAACGGTTCTCGGCGTATGTATATCCATGTGTGCATAATACATGCACTTTAGTTGCTATAAAAATGTTGGCAATAACATATATTACTAGTAACGGGAACCCTGGCAATCAGGAAAGATAGATTGATTGGTGTTTAATGGTCTATCTATAATTTCGAGCGTATATTCCAGAATGTTCAGTGTAAAAACATCGACGTTTTGTGAATTAAATTACGGAGTCTACTCATTTGACCGTCTCGAAAATGAAATCACGTCTATATTTACAATATTTAATGTCTATCAGTATGTTCGCGGAACGGTAAATAATAAACTTTTTGAAATTTCATTTTTTTTTTGTTGGCAACAGCTGTTAATTCGCTAATTACACTGCAGCTCCATTATAACGCGATCGCGTATAGCGCGATCTCCATTATAACGCGGGTCTCTCGTGGATCCAAAAAAAAATATTAAAAAAATAGAGAAGAAAAAGGAAAAAATCCAAATAAAATAAAAAAAAAAATTGTCGGAATTCGTAGTCATCGTGTAATTAGTTGATTCTGTAAGTTTATTAAAACAACGACATTCAAAGTACATGAAATAATTATTATTAGTATGTTAGCAAATGTAATACCTTTAATCAGGTAATCATGTTAATATGCATACAGTGCGAACCCCCCCCCCCCCCCAACCCCCCCCTATTGCACGGAAGTCTGGCGACATACGACCTTCCGTGTTGCTTATCCGAACCGTGCAATATCCATGCCAGGGGATATATGAATTCCAAATCCAGATGCGATTACACCCGACACATATTGCACAGACGAGATTTGTGTGATGCTTTGTGCGAAAAACCGATACACCCAGCTGTGTGTACAGGTGTTTATTGTATGACCTCATTCAGCACGAGGCTGTAAACTGTGTGACCTTTAGGCTATGTTTTGAAATGTTACTGATTGGTCAACACGCCTTTTGATGTGCCACAGACGTCGCGAACGTGCGACTTTCATCATCGCATCACGGGGAAATCATGCAGTAACCCATTTCATGCTGAGGATACGCTTATGTTTGCGGACAAATATTTTTCTTCTATGCACTCAGAAGTATATGCCGCGACCACCATTTAATCCGTCTCGTCGAGACGGTTCAAATGAGTGGTCACATCGTATACTTTCATTGAGAAATAACAAAAATAATTATTTTTTTTAATAATTTCATACCGGTAAATGTGTATTCCGAAAGGAATGGATTAAAAAACAAGAAATGCGTCTGTCGAACGCGGATGCCACCTGCAGCATATTTGAGAAACTGTGAAAATTGGTTAACCGAAAAGTGTGACGGACGGACGGACGGACGGACGGACGGTCCAAACACTATATGCCACCCGTTTCTTCGAAACCCGGTGGCATAAAAACTCTGAATCATACGCAGACCTGTCGCCATATATCGCCGATATTGATTTCGAAAATATTTTCCGTAAATTGTGTAGAAAAGTTGACACAAAATTCAGAGTTCATGCGGAATTGTCGGTGGGATTATTCTTTCAAATTCGAATAAATTAATCTAATCAGGGTCACAGCTAGTATATCACTTTTATTTTTCTTGCTATATACACAGTATAGCAGCTTCTGTGTAAGTGTGTATCGCCACAGGGAAGCCGACACACACCCGAGGCGTTATCGATCGATGAAATGTTACAATTTAGGATTAGTCTAGTGAAGAAAACAGGCTTGTGGCGGGACATTCAACGGAAAATAGTGACTTGCCCGGGACTAACTTTCAGCATAGAGCCACTTGTCCGAGACCAAAACCGACTTGTCCCGGGCGTCGGGTGTGCCGATTTGTACAGCCCTGGCTCAAAATATGACCCGAACATTCAGGTAGCATGTATGCGACGTCCGGAAATGAACAGAGCAGGATCCATCTATCATCTAATAAACTGGATGGTGTTGGGGTGAGGGATATATCTGCTGGCAGTAACTCTGTAAAACTCTGATGCCGTCTGTAGCATTGCTACGGTTCTGTCCACTATAGGGGGTGGGAGGTGGGAGAACAATGTTGAGCAGGTAGCAGGGTCCATCTTACGGGGCGGGGCCGTGTATTTTGCTATAATCAATGATGGTGTAGTTTGTGGGACCTTCACTTAACCCTTACAATGCAGGAAACGTATATAGTCGTCTGCTGTCGATTTTAATGTTTCGTCTTGTTTCTCAATAAAAAGATGGTTTGTCAACACTTTAGAATCATTTCCATTGGAAATGATTCTAATGTGTTGTCAAAACATGGTTTGGATGAGAAAAATTGAAAATAAAACATTAACAGCAGATGACAAATTTTAAATCAGCATTGTAAGGGTTAATAAGTTGGGCAAATGGTATTGATGTTGCTGGTGTTAAAGGTACATGCCCACTCAGTAGGCACAACATGTTCTTTATAGGAATTTAATAAGTGTATCATTGTGTCACTATTCCACCAGTCCTAACAATTACTAGTGCCCACTATACAGATAAAATAATTTAGTAATATTTATTTTATTGATAGTGATGTGTGGTGGTATCAGGCTATTTTCATATGCAAATGAGGTATGATATTTTTTAAATATTTATACTAATTAAATGTGTCACTTGAAAATATAATATTTTCGACAGATTATATAGTATGATCATTGCACATTAAAAAATAAATACAGATAGTAATGACCGTTAACATTTTAAGGAAACATGGTTATCGCCCCTGATATCAGTGTGCAAATTTACATCTGATATAAAATGTATAATAATGCCAATCAATACATGGGGAGTAGTATATAGGGAGTCAAAATGATACCACCTACGGTGGCATCATTTCCACCCCCATATACTACTCCCACCACCCCCGAAAAATCAAAAATTGGTTAACGAGGAAATTGTCTCCCACCACCCCGAAAAATCCAAAATTGGTGTCATAAATACATCATGTTGTTTTCACGTCCAATTGAACAGATAAAACGATAGTCTTAAAAAGGATTTATTTTGCCTCGTTGTCATAAATACATCATGTTTTTTTTCGACAGTAAATTTATGAATTTCATCTAATAAGTTTCCGATTTAAATGCGTCCTCACGCAATAGTCTATATTCCAACTCCATATTTTCCTCCTCCGATATAGCTAATTTATTCCGTAGATCAGCAACTAATTCTACCAGCTCTAGTCTACCACGTTCACCTGTAGCCACCTGACAGCGTAGTTGCTTATGTCTACAAAGAGTTTGGGCACTAACGAATTTACAAGGGCATCTGGGGCATTGAAATTGTGGGGGGGGCACAAGGAAACTTTCTACGTCTCGCTAGATGCCTTCGTAGATAGTCTTTACGCGTAAACGTTTTACAACAAGTCTCACACTCCATTATATATGTATATGTATATGTTTATATTCAATTGGTCGTGAAAAAAACATAATGTTTTCAAGACTAATTGAACAGATAAATTTCATAGGTATGATAACGTCAGAAATAGAAAGTTTGAGAAGAGAAGCCGAATCTCTAGGGATTACTTATAGTACACGGTTGAGAGTTAGGGGGTTGACAAAGCTGATAAATGCCACAAAGAATGAGGCGTTTATGAAGCGGTTTACCCGCGCCTATAAAAGAGGGGCATTTAAAGACCTCTCACTAGCGGAGGAAGTTGGTAACAGAATTCAAAAAGAAAGTATTGCGGAGCTAAGGGCTAGTGTAATTAATTCTAAAGAATTACCTTCAAGCACCAATAATTTGAGACGCCCAATACAAAATAATAAGAAAAAATCTATAGTTCGCGCGATAGTGGAAAAAGGTGAAGAAATATTGGGGGCTCACGATGAAACATTGGAAAAGGTAGAAAATGGAAGACGGGTAGTTACATTATCCTTTCGTAAAAACATTAACATTAACGAGTCTGAACGCATGTCTGATAAACTCGCTCCGTATCTAACAACCAATTTTTATTTGAGATATTCATATTCTTACAAGCTAGAACATATGGAGGAAACTAAAAATGGAAAACCTAAAACTATAATATTTCATAAAAATCTCTGTGGTGCGGAAAACCACTATCATCAATGATAACCGTTAAAAAATGGCTGTCAGATAATGAGCAAACACGAATAATGTCCGATAAAATAGACAGACCAAATACAAAGTGGAAGTTTTGTAAGATGGGTAGAGGTTTTTGTAAAGCTAATACAGGGTAGTAGGGGAATAGATTTGGGACTACAATCCAAAGAAGCAGCAGGAGGAGAACTTCCAGAATGGTTGAGGAATAGAAAAGGTATGTATTCTTTAGATAAGTATAATGACGATCTTTGTCTGTTCAGGTGTCTAGCTATGCACCTGATAAAAAGATCAGACCTGACAGATGTACAGAAAAAAGCGGAAGAACTTAGTAAGCAATATTTCGGTAGTAATGTTGTTTCACCAATTCCTTTTTCAGATCTTAAAAAGGTTGAAGAGGTTTTTAAGGTAGGTATAGAAGTATATCAACCGACCAAATATGACGTTATGGTGGTTGAAAAAGGTACCAGCACACTATAATGAAATAGGTAATAAACCAATGACAATAGGACTGTTTAATAATCACGCATTTCTGATAAAAAACTTAAAAACCTATCTAAAACTTACGCCTGCCAGAATTGTAAACAGAGATTCACAAAAGCGAGTAATATGAAGAGACACGGACCGACATGTATGAGAGGTGAGACAAAAGTAATATGTGATGGTAATTATTTAGAGCGCCCGCGTTCGTCGTTCGAGAAGCGTTCTACCCAAAAAGTTCTAACAGTTATGGGGCGATCGATTGGATGTACTACTGTGGAAAAGCTGGGAGGGAATTCACATCATCACGAACAGTGTGGACACGGGGGTGAAAGATGGATTTTAGGAGCTCCGGTAGATGGATACTGTCCAGAAACCAATACCGTATATCAATATCACGGCTGTTACTGGCACGGGTGTGAGATTCATGCAAAGCATAGAAAAGAAGAACGCGCATCCACTATGAGAAGAGATACATTTATTAGAAGAAGCAAAGAATTCAACCTAGTAGTTATGTGGGAATGCGAATTTCAAAGAACGGGTAAAGACATAAAGATCGGTTGCGACACTACTCTTTATATCCATATCAGATAGTATACGATTTTGAGGCGTATCTCCAGCCAGAAGTTGAAACTAACGGTAATAGTTTAGAGTACGAAGCCGAGCACGTTCCGGTAAGCGTTAGTATAGGAGATAATTTCTCAGGAACAGTAACTCATATTTGTGATAAAGATCCCGCAAAACTTATAGAAAAATTCGTAGAAGATTTGAAAGTCAGGGGAAAAGCTATAAGAGAAGAAGTGTGGTCAAGATATAAGTTTAATACGGAATATTTACGTAAAAACCAAATCACCAAGATCGAACAGTGGATAGAGCAAGTACCGGTTATAGGTTTTAACAGCAGTAAGTACGATATAAACTAGGACCTGGTGTAAGTTACGATAGTTGGATAAAAGCCTACGAATGCAAAGGACAGAAATCTTTCTTTCCTTATGAGTGGTTCGATTCTCCAGACAAACTGGATTACCCAGGACTACCGGATATAGAGAATTGGTATTCCAAACTATCTGGGAAAATGTTAATAGATGAAACAGAATTAAGTAAATGTCGTAGAATTTTCGAAGAAAATAATATGAAAACTTTCAGAGATTGGTTGAAATATTATAACGATTTAGATGTAAGCACCGTTCCTAGAAGCGGTGGAAAAAATGTGTGAATTTTATAAACACAGAGGTGTGGATATTTTCAAAGATGCGGTAACACTACCTGGAGTAGCTATACAATATTTATTGAGAGGAACCATTAAAGAACAAAAATCTTCTTCAAAGACGATTATACCGGAGGATGCTCTATATGCACCAAAAGAAGAAACATACGAAATGATGAAGGACGCTCTAGTTGGCGGTCCATCAATAGTATTTACACGATATGCAGAAGCTGGTGTTTCAAATATTAGATCATTTGGATCAAATGAAATTAACAAAGAAACCTTAACAAACCTTGCAAGGCTGTTTTGGGGTACGATGCAAACGCGTTATATTTATCTACGTTAAATAAAGAGATGCCATGTGGGAGAGAAACTATACACCATATAGATACCCCACATAACCCTAAATTTATTAAAAAGTTTTGTAAAAGTAGTTTTATCTGGAGACTGGTTTGGGTTTGCGGAGGTGGATATAGAAGTTCCACACAACTTAAAACATAAGTTTTCTGAAATGTCCCCAATATTTATAAACAGAGAAGTAGAGGTTGATGAAGTTCCCCTTCACACATGTTAAAATATTTAAACGACACTGGTACCGAACAAGGAGGAGATGGAAAAAAATTGGTGGGATCTATGACCGCCACTAAAGTATTGCTGTATGCGCCACTGTTGAAATGGTATTTAAAACACGGCCTAGGAAATAAAAACTGGAGTTCATCGTGTTATAGATTATATTAGCGGAAAAACCATTCGAATGGTTCGCAAAAGAAGTTACAGCCGCAAGACGAACAGGTGATGTAGAACCAAATAAGAAACCAGTAGCCGACATAATGAAATTATTAGGAAACTCGTGTTGTGGAAAAATGATAGAGGCAACGGAGAGACATTTAAATACGACATATACACAAAACGAAACCTGTGTTGACAAAGCATTAAGATCTGCATTCTTTGACGATTTGGAAGAGATAGGAGATGCGTACGAAATATCTTCAAGAAAACCCAGGTGTGCGGTAAAGAGACCATTCCATTGTGGAATAGCGGTTTATCAACTAGCTAAATTGAGAATGTTGGAATTTTATACGAATTTCTAGATAAATACGTAAAAAGAGAAGACTTTGAATTAATACAGATGGATACAGATAGTATGTATATAGGAGTTAGTGGAAAAAACGATAGAGGAATTGATTAGACCTAACTTACTAGACGAGTTTGAAAAAGAAAAAAATAAATGGTTGGCTTGGGATAAATGGAGCAAAAGAGAGCCCGGACTTTTCAAAATGGAATTTAGCGGGGATAGGGCGATAGCGTTATCTAGTAAGTGTTATTTCGTAGAAAAAATTAATTCTATTAATAAAAACTCTGCGAAAGGAATGTCCAAGAGAACTAACAATTTAAATTGTGATAGATATAAACGAGTACTAAGTGAAACTACAGAAGATGGAAAACACATTATAGATGTAGCACAAAATAGAGGATTTAAAATGAAAGACGGTGTTATGAAAACGTACTGTCAACAAAAATTAGGACTCTCGGCATACTACGATAAAAGACGCGTGTTACCAGACGGAATACATACAGAACCTCTATTGATTTAAGTAATCGGGGGTAACTGGGTGTCAGAAGGTACCATAAGAAGTTCTTCGCGAACAAAACCGCGAGATGGACCATCAGCCAAATAATAGAGCACGGGCTCATCGGGTTTGGTAATAGAGCGATCCAGATGATATACATTCATTGACCACACGGGATCAGTCGCGCGGCGGCTGCCACCTTCAAGCTCTCCCGGTTGATAGAGGTACCGGACATCAATATCTGATGGAAGCCGCTGCTCCTCTAAACCAACGGGTCGCCCGCGCGAGACGGCAGAGGCTTGCTCGTCACCCTTTTATCTAATGATACATCTACAGGCTTCTTACCTATCAATCTGGTCACCTCTCCGTTCATGCGGAGAAGCGGAGCCACGGCGGGCAGTCTGGCCACCCACTCGGTCGATCGCGAATGAGGGTCTACAAGTTCTTTAGCGTATTGGTGTCCGAACAGTCTCTCAGCCAGGGTTCGATTGAAGCGTTCCACGATCCCCTGGTCCCGGTGGATGTTGACGCGGCCGCGTCTGATAGAAACTTTATGCTTAGACAATAGATGAGAGACCGCGCCCATGAACTCGCGGCCGGGATCGACCTGGAGAAGATTCGGCCATTTGAGAGGACTCCTCTTATATATTCGGGACAGAGCCTCAGCCACTTCCTTAGACTCTTTAGTGGCCAACGGCTCAGCCCCCTTATAACGACTCGCTACGTCAACGATTGTCAGTGCGTACTTGTACGTCTTGCGACCGACGCGATCGTGAGGTAGAAACAGGAGGTCCGCTTGGTGAACTTGGTTCGGCACCGGCACGTCGAATTTCGGCCGCGGAATATTGTGAGGCGCGGGTAAATAGATCTGCCAGATGGCCTGCTTCTTGAGCCATTCCTTGACAGCGTTTTCTGAAACCTTGGTCGCCGCCGCGAGGTTCTTGATGGCCGTGAGTCCCTTCCAGTAGCCGCGTGGGCTATAGTATGTATTCGACAGCTTGCGCGTTAGTTTGGTATCAAGTTTGCGCGTGTTCATCGTATGCGAAGTATTCTAATATATCGGACAATCTCCAACATGCCCTCGCCAGTTCGTCCGGTAACTGCGTCGTTAATAATAAACCTTTGTTGGAAGTTTCGCTGCAGCCCCAATCGCGTTTGGGTTGGAACAGGAGAGGGGAATCTAATTCATTCAATCTCGATTGGGAGTTGATGGAGGAATCTAACATCCGCTTTGCGAAAAGGGTGGCCGCTTTTTCGTCCTCGCGTCACGTCTCGAGAGAATCTCGGGCCAGACGAATCATACTCTTTGCACCAGGTAAACGATGTGTTTTTTGGGCAGTGTAGCCTACATCGATCATAGCGTCATAAAGTTTGTCAACTAACATCGTTCTATATATATATATTTATAATAATTAATTAATTATATATATAGTAGCCGACGAGCCAACCACACCCATTCCCACGACGATGAACGCGATCTCGCGGTCCTTTTGGGCCTCTGACGGTACATAGAAATCTGAAAGTTGGGGCTGGGGTGGGGATCCATTGGATCGAGACTTTTGTGCGGATATGCCAGCGCGTACTCGCGGTTGGCTTCTTCAACGTTCTGAAAAGTTTGCGCGGCGTGATTTTCGCGGCGAAGCTCTTCATTGACCCAGTCCAGATGGGCGGTTCGTTTTTTCGACCACGCTTCCTTTGCGCTATTGAGTTGTTCTACAGCTAAATCATGACGCTTACGCTCCTCATCCATCGTTCGAGCTTTTCATTTTAGAGAATATAAAGTTGCTACCGCTGAACGCATGCGTTTACAAGCGCACCACCTACTATTACTGCGATTGAAGCCATTTATTTCCATATTAATAACTGGTAGAATCCCAGCTTTAACTAGATAATCTCGCGTCCAAACTGCGGGGCCGCTACATCTAAGGTCGCGAGCCCTACGTCTCTCACAGTAAAGTCCAATTTGGGAGCGGTTTCCTCCTAGGGCCATCTTTGATAGTCGAGCATACCCGATACTGAAACCCGATATCACCACGGCGTGATAAAGCGCATTCACTAACATTTTACCATCTTGTTCAGCCAGCCAGTTGTTATAAATTATTGGCATATAAAAAAAATGGGGTCGCGATCAATATGTTTTAAATGGGGCGCATCCTAGATTTTTCCGGCGATTGGTGTTTCGTAACTTTCTTCTGAACACTGGCTGGTTGTTTTTTCGGGTATTTCCACACGCACAGGGCACCAACAACTGCCAGACCACCACCAACAACCCAACTCCAATTCACGAATTTGGGTTCAATCGGATTCGCCCAACCTCGATTGGGTGTTGAGTGTGCTTCCAATTCGTGAATTGGGGGTGTTGTTGTACTCAACTCTGTCTTCAGATGTTTTGCTGTCTCCGTCCCCGATTGCAACGACTGTTTAGCCTCTCGAAGCTCGGCGAGTATTTTATCTTGTTTAACTTTTCGGGTGGCAGCCGCCGCCCGCCCGCCCAGCTGCCTGTCTTTTGGGATTTTTTATATGCGGTATGTCATCCAGTGGCGGAGTAACACTCTGGTTCGATTGTGTTGGAGCAATCTGGTTCAACTCCGTCACTCTCGTGGGTGTGTCTTGTGTCATCATTTTCAGGGCTTATAGTTCGTGGGCATATATGTCCAAATTGACAGTGTTTACCCGTGGTCAACGCGGTTGTCAGCGGAGCTAAGTACATTCCAAACTTGTGATAAATTGAGCAGCAGGCTGTTCTAAGAGTGTGTCCTATAAAAGGGTCAGTCTCTAGATCGTGAATCAACCCTTCGGTGTTTGGTATAGGGAGAAGTATACTGACGGTGGTAGCGTACAAATGAATAGCCGCCGATCCAAGAGTTTTTGTCATCTCTGCTCCCAATTTGGATTCGTATCGCGCATACATTTTATCGATCTCCGCATCTGACATCTTATCCACCTGAAAAACTGAGAGACGCCTACCGAGATAATGCTCCGATTGTCCCCCAGCAACCAGCGCAGCTAGCCGCTCTCGTCGCGCCGCATTTTCATTCGGAGTCGTTGCACTCAACCCAATACCAACCCCCGATTCCGATTGCTCTGTCGGAGTTGATGTTTCATTATCTTTCAGAATGTTGGCAGTCGGAGTTGAGGTTTCTTCCATTAGCTGATCGAGAAGTTCGTCGCAGTTCATTTTTTTCAAAATTAGTAATTTAACTATTCTAACAAGTCTCATCACTTTAACATATTGCCAAGCGCACCACCCGATACTTATGATCACCATTATGCTCGCAACAAAGCTCGCAGCGGAGCACCAAATTGTTAACATTGTTAACCATTGTTCAGCATTTGTTCAGTATTTGTTCAGCATTGTTCAGCAATTGCTAAGCATTGTTCAGCAATTGCTAAGCATTGTTAAGCATTGCAATAGCTTATTACTTTGTAATTTTCCTAATTTTTTCAAAATTATTAATTAATTGATAACTTTATAAGCAGTTGGTTGATCAATCTTTAGCAGAAGCTTGGCGTGCTTAGTTTCGGAAAGCATCTGTCGAACCTCCAGGCGCTCCTCGCGCGTTGGGATAACGTCATTCTCTCGAAGACAGTCATCGAATGAGTCTCGGTCCTTGCAGTGAAAGAGGGCGACCCATTTCGTTTGCTCGCGCAGATCCTTGAGGACGGCGTTGTATTTTTGAGTGGAGATCCATACGCTTTGCCTCGCATGGCGGCCAGAAAATGCGAGCTCGGAGAGCATGTCCTTCTTTTTGGTCATCGCCGCCTTGGCCGAGCAATCGTCAATCACATATAGGGTGGGCTCACCCTGGAATCTTTGGTATAAACCACGCAACCAATCGTGAAGCCTATCACCCAGGGTCAATAACGTTATACCTCAGGGTCGGTCCATATCCACGGGCGCCGCTGATAAGTATCGTTGTGCCGCACAGTGGGACACAGGATCACAATGTGACGAAAGGCATCGCGGTAGGACTCCTCGAGCAAGTCGAGGATGAAAACCGTTTTTCCACATCCTGTCTGCCCACATATTATGGCAGAGTGAGCATCTCCAATCGTGAATTGGTATTGATTGATAGATTTCTTAATTTTTTCAAAATTATGTATTAATAAATCGTTAGATTTAGTAGATCGCTGATACGTATCGACCATCTTCGATGTTGAGTTGTGCGTCTGTAATTATATATAAGTACACGTTCAATGGCCCGGCTCCGTCCGCCTCTTTGGTTATCTGGATCGTCACACCTCACTAGCGTTCTCAACTTGGCGTCCGCTACCGTGTATTTGGTCATCGTCGCTTGGCTCGCATTGTCTAGCCATAACGCGTCATTGGTTGGTATTCTAGGAAAACTCCGCGAGGGAGACGGGCCCGAGAGTTGGCATGGTCTTTGGCAACTGCCTGCAACCTCCAGGGAGAGTAGCGCTTAGAGCCGGCAGCAAACTGCTTTCTTACTTCGTCCCACACTGCTGGTGCGCGCGAAGACCCGCGCTGTAGAGTTGATTGGGGACTCCCTCGATCGTCACCTCTACCTTCGTGATTTTGGGGTTATAGAATCTGTCGGTTTTTTTTCTAACACCGAGCGCTACCCGAGCCTCCTCGAACAACATCAGTATACCTTTCATCGAGCGCGGGTACGTTGACGTTAATATTCCACAATGTGTCGCCTTTGTCTTTCGTCATCTTGCGATGGCGAAGAACTCGGTCGTAAAGTATGCAACGCGCCCGGCGTACTGGGTTCTGATCAATCGCGCGAGTTCGGGCATCGTGGACCATGTCGTACTCCAGCGAAACATTATCGATCGTATACGTCGATAATATTGTCGCTGGCTATGATAACTCGGCCGTAGTCGTTGAACGTTAGTTCGTATTCGAGGCGGTCAGCCAAAGCGCTCTGATAGTAGGGCATGTGACTCTCCAGCAACTCAAAGTCGAGCGGGATTGTAGAAGCGGTTGCCGTAAGCGCCCGCGACCGCGTTGCACTAGAGTTGTTATCTACCTTGTTAGCAGCCCCGATTCTAAGTTTGGTTACGTTCTTATTTTTGCTGGTGTCAATACCTTGATAGACAGCGTTTTCAAGCTCGTGTGACGTCTTCCACAGGTCCTGATAGCAATGGTAAGACGTCGCTGTCGTCGATCGACATCACCTCATTACCAGAAATCTTTATCATGGTCTTCTTGACGATGGCGCGACCCAGGTTCTGAACGACGGTTCGGTCCGCGTCCGTCGACGTTAGTGAAATAGTGAAAGCGAGGCGAACAGTACCCGGAACAATGACGTCGTTTAGCCTCCGAGGTTGGGGAAGCGGACTAAGAGCTGCTGGTTCTGGTCGATCGTCGATGGGGGGTTGTTCGTAATAACGACACTCTGTCTCACGCTTTTGCCCCGAGGGGCTCACGCAGTCTGCGGTATGGATTGAGTTTGCGACCGTATTGACTCGAAGACATAATTAATTTTTTCAAAATTATTGAAACTATTAAACCCGTATGGTTTTGTCTTTAATACATAATTAATTTTAAGAAAATTATAAATATGGCTGATTACGATGTTGAAATGGATGAAATCGGCAAAGACGATTACCTCGATGGTGATGATAATTTCGAGGATTCCCTCGAGACTCCAGTTCCAATCCAATCACAATTGGGGTGGCGCTTACTACTAGTCAAAGTCGGGAATTACTCAAGGGAGCTGTAAACGACTACTACAACAGTTTGGCAGAAAAATGGTCTGGTCCCCTCTGTCGGTCGCGACTACTCCAAGTTCAAATTTGATATGAACGGTAGATTGCGACTAAAAGCAGCATCAAATATTCCAATAGTCAACACGAGGACCGGTAAACCCCTAGCGATTGGCACCATTGCCGGAAACCCGGGCGGTGGCCTAATAATAAGGGACGAACTAGGCTTCACGGATTGGAAGAGGGGTAAAACAATTGTGCCGGCCCACGCTGTAGAGGCCCTACAGTCTACCGACGAAACTATAGCGAAGACGGCCACCGCGATAGAAAAGGTCGAGCTCAGCGAGGTCCCTCAAATAGCCACCGACGTTATTAACACGATGGAGACCACGTTCAGCGTCCAATCGCAATTGGGAAAAATACTCAATGATGACCCACCGTTACCTCTTCGAGAACTCCGTGGACTCGATAAGGCTCTACAAACGGTCCGGGGCGAACTGGTCCTTAACCTCTCCAAACTCACGGCGCTGGATGAACATATTGCGCTAGAAGAAAGAAAACTGAAGGAAGCCGGTGACGATAGAGAATCTACCGAGCGGATCGCCGAACGACTGTGGTCTTTGCGGGACGAAAGAGAAGCTCGCTTGGAGGCCGCCTCGGCTAACCGTGAGGCTCTCCGCACACAAATAAGTCGGATCCGTGAATCAATCTCGAGGGTCCTGCACGAGGAGACGACACTCGGTGAGCGTCTTCGCACTCTGTTCAGAGAGCAGGGCGTCACGATAGCAAGCATCCTCGTTGCTATCGGCATGACTATATCGACCATAGTTCTAGCTTTCACTGGTGGTGCGGCGCCACCACCGCTCTCCAGCACCAGCACCCACTCCATCCGGTGGAGCCAAGGAGTGGATAAAAAAACAACTAAAAGCCCTCGCCAGTCTTCTAGCTAAATTAGCTGGAAAGGCGGCTGCCGCACTACCTGGACTGATCGGAAGTATCGTTTCTTACTTGCTATCTATATTATCAAAAACGCCAGATGGCTAGCCAAAAATACCTGGGCTTTAATCGTGACAATCGCCGGTCTCCTACTATTCTTCGCCAGAGAGTTCCTACAACCAAAGCGTAAATAATCCGATCGCCACGAGGGTGACGACGAGCCCTAATTTTCTCCTCCTCGTGTGTTGTGCTTTCCAATTTCAACATTGTTGATGATTGGTGTTTCTCCAATCGCGATTGGTCTGTTGATGGAACTCGATGGTGCATCCAATTTACGAATTGGGGGTACTGGGTTCGATTTACGAATTGGGGGAGGTGTATCCATTTTGTGTTTTATGAAATCGGTTCCACTGTTGAACCCGATCATGTTGGGGGTGCGCTTGATGATATCCGTGTTCACGTTACCGTTGTGGCCTATTTTTTGATTGGCGGTGGCGATAACGATCTGATTATTGTAACCGTCAACCGGGTCGTCTCGTAGTATCATATTGCTCGGCGCCATATAAAGACCTATTCCAAATACATAGTCTACTGGGGTGCTGGCATTCTGCAAAACGTCTTGATAATTCTGGATCGCCTTCTCCAGGTTCACCCTAGCTGAGATGGCGTCCTCTACAAGTGCCAAGAATTGTTTTTGTGCATCAAACGCTGTTCCCATGCCCAGTATAGAACTGCGAGTTTGCTTCTGTGCGCCGAGGATGGCCCAGACGTACGTGCGAATGGAGTCGTTGACGCGAGTAACCCCGGCCTGCGTGAACCCTAGACCCGTATCTAACATAAATGTACCCCACGCGCGTTCTGAACCTCAGCAGCCTGCTGTATGTAATCGACGTGAGCCAGTTTCGGAGGTAACATTTTACAAGAAAACACGCCACAGTGCCGACCTCCAGACACTTCCGGCCCGAAAGTCATAGTCGCGGGGTCAAAATTCCCGGCATTCGACTGACGATGTGGTCACCGGATGTGATCGTGTCTAAAATCAGTCTGCGTCCAATTCCCGGACTGGCCCCGAATGAGAACGTCGCCGAGGCCGGTGCTGGTAGGAAATGCTTTCTGTCTCCAGTCCGCGTCTTTTGAAACGTTAAATTCGTTACACAGTCTTTCAAAGCCATACGGTCGTATGCGTTGGAAATGGGATCCCAGGCGTCGTCTTGAGGTAGTGAAATACCTAGTTCTTTGAGAATCCTCCTAATAGTATAATACGTGTGAAAGTTGTAGACACTTCGGAGCATGACATTCTTGGATGTTAGATGGTCTTTATATGAAACTCCACACCGGCTGTTGCGCACCATACAGCGAAATTTATTTGGTTCTGCCAAAACTGCATCGGTGTTGCTTTCCAGCCGTTTACCGCCTCCATCGTAGTAATCTTGGGCAGCCTATATTGTTCAAAGATGTTAGGAAAATTGGTGGCAAAGCCACTGTCCGGTCTAACCGTTATGGTTGGGTGTACAAGGCGGTTTAACAACGTCTTTTTGTGTGTATTTACCTCCGACCCCCCGCGTACTTTGCATTAGAGTTAAAGCTAAATGCTTGGTATCCATTGAAAGATATTATTATGTTGCTACTATAACTAATGTTCAAAAAGAGAGTTGTGAACTTCAAAAATTAATAGACAACTGCTGCGGAAAACGCCGGGTAGGCCTTAGATCAATCACCTTCACGGTTGGGTGGAAAAACATTGAAATAGAACGGCCAGAGGTTATCTATTCCGTAGATGGTCTAGATCTAGAGACCACCGATAGTCCTGCAGAAGTAGAGAGACGCGTTCGGGAAGCAGCTGTCGTATTACGTCCTGGCCTTTGGGGTTTCAGAGATGTCCAAGCTTTAATCGCAAGGAATATGCCTGATAATGTCACTCTCACAGTCTCAAAAGCCACGGGGATTGCGACATTGGACGTTGATAAAAAAATAAAGATCACTCCGGGGTTGGCCTCAATGTTAGGATTTAAATTTGCACCCCCTTACAACGAGGATGAAGGGCGAATGTTCCCGTTGCACTTTGTCTTCCCCGTGGATTATCACCGCGGCGATACCCCAGTAAACTTGTAGACGGATCCCCAGCACATTACTGAAAACTGTGCCCGCCAGCGACTGTTTCTATGGCGAGACTGTGACCTTGGACTTCCCACACCCCGAGATGAAAGTTTTGGAATCGGGACACATCCACGAGTTGAAGATTTCTATTATTGATGATAAAGGGAGAGAGTTGAAGAACGATTACCCGATTTCGGTCGTCCTAGAAATTTCAAATTAATTTTAAGAAAATTATAAAATTAAGAAAATTATTTAGAATTAAACGCATGTTCGTAATTTATATATTATCAACATTATTGAAAATGAGTATATACGGACCAGGTAGTTCTTCCGATTGGGTGACAAATATAAATTCAAATAATTTGGAACCGGCAGAAGGGGGATTCGGGATGGCGACTTTTTAACTACCCAAAAAACAAAGGCCTTGATCAATAGAACTATATCGAGGGCCACGGACGAGATTCACAAAAGTCTACTATCACAACTTAGAGAATATGCCCTGGCTGTGAATACACAAAGTCGTGAAGAAACGCATACGGAACTAAACGAACTAGGTAAAAAAATAACCAAATTTAGAAAAGAGGCCCGGTTGGGGATTGATAAAGCCCGAGAAGACCGCCAGGTTGACATTACGGCGGTTTATGATGCGTTGCGCTTAGAAGACTCTCTCAGCAAAGAAGCTACACTTGCTGAATTAGACGGGAAAATAATCGATTTTCGAAAAAGAGGCCACGTCGGGTATTGAGAAAGCCCGAGAAGACCACCAGGCGGACCTTACGAAGGCTTATGAGGTGTTGCGCTCAGAAGACTCTCATCAGAGAAGCGGCACTTACTGAACTAGATAAAAAAATAACCAAATTTCGAAAAGAGACCCGGTCGGGTATTGATAAGTCCGAGAAGACCACCAGTCGAACCTTGAGGAGGCCATTGCGGAGGCTTATGATGCGTTGCGCTTAGAGAACTCTCATAGTAAAGAAGCGACACTTACCGAACTAGACGGTAAAATAGCCGAATTTCTGAAAGAGACCAGGTCGGGGGTTGAGGGGGTCCGAGAAGACCACAAAGTGGCCATTGCGGAGGCTTATGGGGCGTTACGCTCAGAGGACTCTCTCAACAGAGAAGCGGCACTTACTGACATATACGAAAAAATAACCGAATTTAAAAAAGAGACCCGGTTTGATCTTGATGGAGTCCGAACGGGTATTGAGAAAGCCCGAGAAGACCACCAGGCGGATATTACGGAAGCTTATAGGGTGTTGCTCTTAGAGGACTCTATCAGCAGAGAAGCGACACTTACCGAACTAGATGGAAAAATAACCGAATTTCAAAAAGAGGCCCGGTCGGGGGTTGAGAAAGCCCGAGAAGACCACAAGGCAGCCATTGCGAAGGCTTATGAGGTGTTGCGCTCAGAGGACTCTCTCATCAGAGAGGCGGCGGTTGCTGAACTAGATGGAAAAATAACCGATTTCAAAAAGGGAGGGCCCGGTCGGGTATTGATAAAGCCTTAGAAGGCCACCAGGCGACCATTACGGAGGCTTATGATGCGTTGCGCTTAGAGGACTCTCTCAGCAGAGAAGCGGCACTTACCGAACTAGATGGAAAAATAACCGAAGTTTCTGATAAACTGAAACATGATCGTATAGCCGCGACCAAAGCTCTTGAGGAGGCCTCTTATGAGATTCGTACTGAGGCATATAACGCAAACAGGGCGCTTGCCGGAATAGTGAAAACAATGAAAACACCAAAACGTGTCATAACAGGTTTGGGCTGAGAAGCGGGGCCCATTGGTTGTGGGGCACTATGAATATTCGTTCGGTGCCAAAGCGATAATAATAAATAGGGGGATACACTATGACAGCTGCAGGTGAAGTTATCCAAATGGCGGTCTGCTCGGTTAATGCTAATGGTAAACCTGTGGGCGCGGTTGCGATAAATATTGTAGTAGATGGGAAGAACGGGGGGTTGGAGTCACTAAAATCTCTGGAGATAGTTTGACGATTGTTTTCGTTCGCCGGGGTAATGATCGAATTAGACTTTCCCAAGGTAGTGTTATTAACTTTGTTACGAAAATCGGTGACTCAGAGAGTTCTTCCACTATTGTCTCATTGTTAATTGAACTTATTGTGTAAATACTAATATATTGAACTAAAATTTAAATATGAACGAATCACATATTCAACTCTCAATACCACTCCACCAACACTGTATCCAACTCTCAATACCACTCCACCAACACTGTATCCAACTCTCAATACCACTCCCCCAACACTATATCCAATTAACGAAAGAAGTTCAGATTTTAGGTTGAATAATATCGTCGCTATGCAGGATATTTTAGTTAGAGAATGTGCAAATAGAAAAAGACACGCTAAAAAATATAAGCGCGCGGCAAACATAGCTGAAGCAATCTAGTACGGTTCTGGCAAGTGTTTCTGTGTTGTGTGGGGCGGGGACTGCTGCAAGCTATCTACAATTGTAATGGTTCCACTTGCAGGGGTTTTGAGTGGAATTACCGTTTTATCTGGAACACTTTGTATGGTAATTAGGGCGGTGGGTGGAAAACTCGAGAAAAAAAGTAGAAAACATGATAGAATATCCGTTCTCGAGCTAGGTCTAAGAAAAATAGCATCGACGTTATGGTGTCCAAAGCGTTGGCCGATAAGAAAATATCAAATTTAGAGTTTGAATCCGTGGTGGAAGAAATGGGGAGATATGAAGAATTAAAAAATAATATAAGAATCAAGGCGCGCGCCACCATGCCCAAAATTGAGTGTACTGATTGGGATAAATTTAGGGTAAAACTTGGAAATAAAGTCGGAGGAAATGTTACAGCACCATTGTGATTTTTTAAAAAATAATTAATTTTAATTATAAAATTAATTAAAATTAATTATATTGTCGCAGTAAACAATTTATTAATTAATTTTAGGAAAATTATTAACAATTTAAAAAGAAAAAAATAATTTTTTTTTTAGCTTCCACCGAGGCTCTAACCCACGCCAGCAAAACCCTTCTGGGCCCACCCGGCTAGCCACCTTTTCTGATCTTCTCTGATCTTGTCTTTATCTTACTCGTCTCATGTTGTGGCTAGCCGGGTGTAATAGCTGCCTGTACAACACACCCCCATCTATCGGCTGATCTAGGAACCAGTGTCGAAAGTCTAGGCAACCTTGGAAGTGCCTGCACGGAAGCACTGAGCGCTCATTTTTCGTCAAGGGGCGTCCCCCAAGACAAAGTATTGTTGTTAATTTTACATATATGAAGTTAAAACCGTGTTGTGCAATACCAAATATTTACTCGTTTATTTTTATTTGTTTTATATATAACAAGTTCATTTTTTATTTAATAATATAGGTTGTAACGTTCTAAATTATTAAAAGTAAAATTAAAAAAATAAAAAACATGCCAACCAATCACAATGTAAGAAATACTTCCGGAATATCGATAGCGGGTTGTGTAATACACACCCACGTGTGTGTAGTATATATTATAGTGTGTTTATGTTTCATTCCGGAATATCGATAGCGGGTTGTGTAATACACACCCACGTGTGTATAGTATATATTACAGTGTGTTTATTTTCCATCCCGGAAGACGTAATTGTGTAAATCTCTCTATAAAATGGACACTTAATATACGTGTAAGGTGGGACACCTAATTTACATGTTCATAACACGTGTAATTGAAACATTGTCGTCTGCTTGGTGTGATTATAACATAAATTAGTTCTGTTCAATAATAATTTTTTAAATTTCCAATTTCTTCTAATAATTTCCAATTTCTTCTAATAATTTTCCAATTTCTTCATTAAAAGCGATATCGTAGAAACGCATATCCGTCAACGAATCTTTTATTTTAAACTGTTTTATAAAATTAGTTTGATAATATTTCGGTAGTGTTTCTCCTATCCAATTGATCCTATTTAGTCGCTTCATTACACAAATTTGATCCTTATACCGGCGACATAATTGTCGGTTTAATATTGTAAATGCAACGTTTTTATCGCAGCGTAATAAATTACGCTGATATTTCATGTATTCGATACAACATAGTATTGTCATTTTACCGTGTTTTAATACTGTAGAAACAGCGTAAAATTCTCCATAAAAGTCATTACAAAATTCCAATTCGTTGTGTATTTTATTATCCATTTTGTTATATATAACCTATGGGATTTATATGTTCAATTGGACGTGAAAAAAACATGATGTATTTATGACAACGAGACAAAATAAATCCTTTTTAAGACTATCGTTTTATCTGTTCAATTGGACGTGAAAACAACATGATGTATTTATGACACCAATTTTGGATTTTTCGGGGTGGTGGGAGACAATTTCCTCGTTAACCAATTTTTGATTTTTCGGGGGTGGTGGGAGTAGTATATGGGGGTGGAAATGATGCCACCGTAGGTGGTATCATTTTGACTCCCTATATACTACTTGGGGTAATGGTGATATTTTGCCAGAAAATGTCTCTGATATAAAGAACATTTTATGCCTACTGAGTGGGCATGTACCTTTCGCTATATGTAAGCAAAGATGAGAGATTCTGTTGTTTTTTTAAGTCGGCGCAGTGTCCAACATTTTGTTGAAGGGGTTAACTGACAGAAATTGTTCTCACAGTCAGAATTAACTTAAAAGATTTATTAAATTATATAGAAAACAGGTAAAATTGCCCCCCCCCCCAGCACTTCTCAACAAGGGAGGTAATATTAGCATGCAGGTGCACGAAATGGACAAAGTCAGACTTGCAGAATGGCATAATTGGGATGAAACTGTATTTTAGTCATTGCATTGTTATTTTTCTTGAAGAAATTGTATCAACAATAGCATTTGGTATACGTTCACTTTAATTACCAGTGTTAGACACTAGCAAGTGGCAAGTGGTCCCAGATCACCAGACAGAAGGTGGCTGACATTGGGGCCGCGAGGCCCCCTCGTAAAAAATAGTTAATGACGAGCGATACGCATTGTAGGGTGGGCGGTTTGGGGTTCTTCCCCCAAGAAAATTTGGAAAACCAGAACGCCTTAGATGCGGTACACAGGTCACTGGTTCACCTGCCGCTGTCATGTACCTAAATAAATGCCCCAAGTCTTGTAATATTAGGGCCATACAGCCTCCTCCCAGCTTGCCAAAATATTGGCGCCGCGGCTCCTGCGGTCCCAACGGCGATGCATCTGCATTCAGCACAGCTACTAACCCAGATTTTCTATCTGTAACGCAGGCGACTTGTAAGTCGCCCTGCGTTACAGACAGAAAATTGGGGTTACACAGCCAGCTAATTTCGTAAATGATGTGCACAAGGCATGAAAACATACTTTCAAATAGTACATACATGTAGAATTTCCAACAGAATGACACTTTAAATTAAACTGTCTGTATTGTGACCATAGCTTTTGCTGAAACGTAAAGGACCAACTTTATAGAATATGAGCTTTTGTTTCAAATGTAGTGGAATCATACATGTGACTGAATATCTATATAAAGTATATCTGACTCTGTTCTTCTTGGAGTATATAATACAGAGCATGGAGTTGTCATCTCCGCCATTTTAGTTTGTACATGTTGTCGGACAGTTTCACCACTACGAGGGTTTGACACCTACAGCAAATAATATGGCAGAAAAACTAATAAAATTTGGTGCAATGTGTCGACAACGTCCTATAAATATTATTTCAGCAGACTGCACAAAAAGCTAGATATCTGAGCATTTCTACCATCACTCACAAAATATACAATGGACATTTTTTCAATGTGTAAAATGTCAAACTGATGCACTGTCTATTATTATACCCACTTTTTTTGGGAAAAAATGGGTATATTGTTTTCGTCACGAGTGTCCGTTTTTCACCTTCATGCCTACGCGCCTGATATTTGGTATGTAGCTTTGTTATCATGTGCAAATGCGCAAAGTGAATTCGGATTTTTGATCCAACCCTCCATCATCGATTATCTCCCCCTTTCTGACTCAGAATTTCCCATTTTTTCCTTGTAACTCGAAAAACTTTTTCACCTTCATACCTACGTGCCTGATATTTGCTATGTACCTTCGTTATCATGTGCAGATGCGCAAAGTGAATTCGGATTTTTGATCCGACCCTCCATCATGGATTATCTCCCCCTTTCGGACTCAGAATTTCCCTATTTTTCATTGTAAGTCAAAAAACTTTCTCGCCTTAATACCTACATTTCTGATATTTGATATGTAGCTTCGTTATGATGCGCAAAGTGAATTCGGATTTTTGATCCGACCTTCCATCATGGATTATCTCCCCCTTTCGGACTTAGAATTTCACCTCGTAGGTCGAAAAACTTTTTCACCTTAATACCTACGCGTCTGATATTTGGTTCGTAGCTTCGTTTTGATGTGCTGATGAGCAAAGTGAATTCGGATTTTTTATCCGACCCTCCATCATGGATTACCTCCCCCTTTCGGACTTAGCATTTGGGGAAAGTGGGTATATTGCGATGGCGCGCCATCGACTTTTTCTAGTTAGAAGTGCATTTGCCACAGGCATAGCAGGCAAGTAAACAGTATAAATGACAGACGATAATAAGTTGCTGGAGGTCAATCGATGAGTCCAAAAGTAGGTAAACCAGGTGTATTATCATATCACAGCCTCGTTTTCGTGTATAATAAATACATGATGGAGTACACGTGCATGCATGTCACTATAATAGTGTATCTTGGTGCTCGAAAGTAGACATTACAGTGAGTCGTATCGAAGCCGCTGAATATCCACACATTTGCAGAACTTTTGTTTATCCTATCTGGTCGAGAGTTTGAACCTCACAAAACACATTACTTTGTGTTCTTTTTATGGCTGGTTGGTGGAGAGGGAAATATTTGAAACGGTGAGGGTTTTCACTATTGCAGTATGACCTCAATATGACATGATCGCCAAGAACATACTATCAGATTATTCATGTACTGCAGGCATGTTTCAGATGGACACAAATGAAATGTGTATTTAGTTATAATTGAGACTAACTTTCTACATGTAAAATATATCATGCAGAAGTTAATTTATTTTGTAAGAGCAACACATACAAAAAAGAAATATATAATAAGATATAAACATATAAAAATATATCTAGACTATATGTATGAAAAACTAAGATTCAAACTCATTACCGACATCATTGATATCCATCGCTCTAACCTCTCGACTACATAAGACTAATCTCCAAATCACCATTGAAAAGGAATGCAGGAACAGGTATATTTACCTGTGTTTTGTTTATGACCAGTTTGTCAACAAGTACATGTAGCAAGTCATCGTCTGCAGACTATAGGGACAATACACTCAGATAACTGCTTACAAGTCGATACAGTATTTATGGTAATACAGTTATATATCTACAACACTGTGTACATTTATTGTTCTTACTGTCACACAGTCTTTACTGACTGTTCATATATGTCAACAACCCCTTCAGATATCGGACTGTGTATATGATGAAAACAAGGCATAGGTTGCTGTAGTCCGATGTCTCTCCATCATGTTGCACCAAATTTTATTCATGTGTTTGTCTTATTATTAGTTGTACATGTACTTCTCAAGCGCAATTAGAGATACAACTGGCTAAGATGGCCGACTTGGCAACTCCATGCACTGTGTATGATATAGTAAGATGAGAATGTTCACATATATGTTATGCATATATCCCATTACATTTCGAAACAATTATGCATGAATCATTAGATGATCAGGGCCCCACGGGTCCTTAAACCATTTCACATTTGATTACACATTGTTATTCTTTGTCTGATTATATGTTTACAGACAACAGAATTCCCAGTGAGGGCTATGCTGTTTCCTACCAAGACACTGACACAAGGGGAGATAAGGCGAAATGGATGAGTGTGACCAGACAAGTTGTTGTCCCCCCTGTATTGCCTTTACAACCACAGAAACCAGTAAATGTTGTAATAGAAGCCCCAGGTGTGAATCAGGTAATACTTTGGCAATGTTGTGCCTACAGCGAAATAGACGTTTTCGCTGTTTAGAATACCAATGTTCCTTTAAATATTAGGCCCTCCTATCCCTAAACCCTGAAGTTTTACCTTGGATCTGAGACCTACATGTACTGTCGGTTGCTGCCAACAAACTTTTGGCTATTAAACACATTAAATCTATGTCTTATAAAAAATATTTAAATGCAATTACCTTTTCATCAATAACAAATAAAGTCACCCCCCCCCCCCCCCTCAATTTTTATACGCCTGTTGATAAAACAGGACATATTATGTATTCATGTTGTACATGCGTATGGGCACTTACTGTTGGCGGCCATTTTAAAATTTTTGCACTCTGTACCCTTGTCCATGCAATAACTCCAGTTCTACTTGACGGATCGTAACCAAATTCGGTATACATGTTTATCACGGCAATATGAAGAACCCTATCGATTTATTGCCTTATCTCCCCTTGGCTGCCATTTTTTTATTTTAGCACTATCCCTGTATCCTTGTCCGCTTAATAACTCAAGTTCTACTTGATGGATCGTAACAAAATTTGGTACACATATTTATCATTGGAAAACAAGGAACGCTATTCATGTTCAAAAACCTCAAATGTCTTATCTCCCTTTGGCGGCCAATTTTTATGCCACCGGGTTTCGAAGAAACGGGTGGCATATCGTGTTTGAACCGTCCGTCCGTCCGTCCGTCTGTCTGTCCGGGCAAACATCAGGGGTTTAGGAGCTTAGGGTAAGGGTTAGTTTCCTTTGAAGTTCTTTGAACTTATACCATTAGCCCATAAAACCTTTTGAAGTTTAGGGGCTAGTCCTTTGATCTTTTATATAGCAAATAGCCCATAAACCCAAAATGTTGGTACGTCCGTGCGTCACACTTTTCGGTTAACCACTTTGTCACAGTTTCTCAAATATGCTGCAGGTGGCATCCGCGTTCGACAGACGCATTTCTTGTTTAATTTTTGCAATCTGAATACTTGTCCGCCCAATAACATAGTTCTACTTGACAGATTTCGGCAATCTTGTTTTTATTTGGTGCAATTCCATTAAATATTGATTTTATTGCAGAAATATTTTTAAAAGAGCTGGAGGAGCTGCAGGAAGAGTCGAAAAACCCCAAAAAATTGGAAATTGACTTGAGCCTGTCTACATAGCTTGGAAATGATGTAACTAAGAAAACAAGTTATATTTTGAAAATCCGTCCACAAATTCCAAAATTATTTTTAAAAACTCTGTTTTTAGCCCACATGTTAAATTCCCACAGGAAAGTAGTTTTTTTCGGAATAAAATCAATATTTGGTGGAATTTCATCAAATAAATTATTTTGTGGAGGGTGACTTTTGTTATTTATGAAAAAGTATCGGTACTTGCATTAAATTTTTTTGGGAAACAATGTGTTTAATGGCCAAAAGTTCGTCGGCAGCAAAACATGGAACAGACAGGCACAACACTGTTTTGGGACTTCTCAATCTGTACACTGTAAACCTTGGGATGTTCAAATTGTATGTGTTTCACTGTCATTTATCTCTAATCAGTGAGTAATCAGGCCTCAATTTAATTTTTGACTCGTCCAGATTGGATTCAACTAACCTAATCCTATTTCAGTGTTTTACTACCATTTTAAGTTGTTGAGTCAAATTGGTCTCTTCAGAAAAAAATTGAGTGTCATCCTATGGAAAAATAATAAAATTTATGAATTTTGGTGTGTCTAATCCCAAAAATGTGAGTATTTGATGCAAGGCATGCTGGTAATAAATCACTGCTATTGATTTTATATTGTAATCTAATCCTATGTAATGTTAGTGCTTTATTTTTCCCTTCAGATTAGCACTCGTCCAGATAAAAAAAAATCAAATTACCTCGCCAATATATGAGTGGCTTTGTCAAGGCCTGTCTTATGATTGTTCATGATTGAAACCAGGGATGGCTTGTGGGCTAAGGGTTAGAACACCTAACTTGCAATCCGGAGGTAGTGGGTTCAAACCTCGAGCGTATCAACAATACTTTTATAGTATTTCCATCCCACTGGTAAACCTTGGGATGTACTTGAACATGTACATGTACTTCTACAGGTACTATATGGGATTTAGTACTAAACCCATTGACCTGGCCTTAAATGACCTTAGCTGTTGATAGGCCGTTAAACCCCAACAAACAAACAAACAAACTGTCGGATGAGACTTTAACTGTGGTCCTGTCTCTATATGACCTTTGCTGTTACTGGAACGTTAAACCCATTCACCTTTCATGATTGAAACGCACTCATGCGTGTGAGTGCTAATCATGGTAATATAGGTCAGAGCTCCTGATGACTCACAAAATGGAGTCAATTACTCACATTTTTAAGAATTGACTCCTAAACTCGATTGATAAGTCATTCACTTTAAATTTTGCATTTACTCCTAAATTTGACAATTTTCTTTGATAATAATGCTCATATAGATTATTTGTTATTTGTTAGTTAATTCATTTGTACGACGTAGAATTCTTTTTTTTATTAATTTGTTCCCACAAAATAACAATTTGTTCCCTCAATTTAACAATTTGTTCCCATGAATTAACAATTTGTTCCCTCAATTTAATAATTCGTTCCCCCTGGAACAAATTGTTATATTGTGGGAACGAATTGATAAATTGAGGGAACTAATTGTCATTTCGTGGGAACGAATTGTTAATATGAGGGAACGAATTGTTATATTGTGGGAACAAATTGTTAAATCGAGGGAACAAATTGTTATTTTGTGGGAACAAATTAATAAAAAAAAAATGCATGTCCTCTGCAGGGCTCCGTACATTTGTCATTTGAAATAGTGGAAAGTTTGTTGATGTTATTAGATGTCAAATAACTTCTGACTCCTAACAATGCAGATAGAGTCAAATGACCCCTGGCATAATTTCGCTACTGTGAACTCTGTAGGTGGATTATAGTGGAACATATCTAAACCGGACACCTTGTGGGCCGCAAAGACGCTCATTTTACAGAGGTTCTATCATACCGGTAATACTGTACTGTTGAACCTCTCAAAATTGGGCTCTTCAGATACATAGATAGAATGGTTTTAATATTTGTCTTTATAATATTTATAAATGCACAGATATATATGTTGTGACCACTCATTTGGTTCAAATGAGTGAACACAACATATACTGGTACTTGCACGAAAAAATATAGAAAAAAGTTTGAATTCCAGCATGGAACATTGGCACAAGTTTTAAGTTTCTGAGGGACTAAAGGGTTGGTTAATTGTATCCCCCGGACTCCGTCGGGGGATACTATGGATTTGACAGCGCGCCGCGTCCGCATCCGCGTCCGCCGCAGACACTTCTTGTCCGGAGCATAACTCGAACACCCTTTGGAATATTTTCATGAAACTTCACACATGCATAGACCACGACCCGAAGGTGTGTCGCGCACAAGAATGACAACTCTTGCATAGCTAATTTTTTAGTTATCTCCCTTTTTTTGTTTCTCGCACTGATTTCGTGTCCGGAGCATAACTCCACCACCCTTTCGAATATTTTCATGAAACTTCACACATGCATAGACCACGACCCGAAGGTGTGTCGCGCACAAGAATGATAACTCTTGCATAGCTAATTTTTGAGTTATCTCCCTTTTTTGTTTCGCGCACTGATTGACCATAACTCGACCACCCTTTGGAATATTTTTATGAAACTTAACACATTCAATTAGACCACGAACCGAAGGTGTGTCGTGCACAAGAATGACAACTCTTGCATAGCTAATTTTTGAGTTATCTCCCTTTTTTGTTTTCGCTCACTGATTTCCTGTCCGGAGCATAACTCGACCACCCTTTGGAATATTTTCATGAAACTTCACACATGCATAGACCACGACCCGGAGGTGTGTCGCGCACAAGAATGACAACTCTTGCGTAGCTAATTTTTCAGTTATCTCCCTTTTTTGTTTTGCGCACTCTACAAACTGGACAATAATGTATGAAGACCTGTTTTCTCGTCTGCTCTGTATACCTTTTCTCGTGTGCTCTGTACACCTTACCTGTAGAGAGAACAATAGAAACTGGGAGAACCATGTGCTAAGCATGGGCTAGCATGTGCAGATGTCCACTGCTTGACCACTGCTTGACCACTGCTGACCAGGTAATTTATCACTACATTGGGTACTGTATTGAAAATATTGTGGCATTATGTGGACCTCTGTAGATATATGTAGATAAATATAGGACTATTAAAAAAAAATCTGGTCTCCAATAGATTCATTATTATTTTTAAACTTTTTTTCTTCTTTTTTTTTTTTTCATTATTTTTTTTCATTTTTTTTTTCAAATTATTTTTCAATTTGACTGGAAAAAAAATCTGGGCTCCAGTAGCAAGCATTATTATTTTTAAACTTTTTTTTTCCATTTTTTTTTTTTCCAATTTTTTTTTTTATTTTTTTTTTCAAATTATTTTTCAATTTTTGTCCAGTAGCAGAAGGTCGTAAGTGCTATATACAGACTATTCACCTGTGCATGTGCTAGCATGTGCAACTGACCACTGACCACTTACAGGTAATTTATACAGGTAAATGATTATATTACATTTCTGTAAACTGTGTTGAAAATATTGTGGCATTATGTGGACCTGTGCAGATATATGTAGATAAATATAGGACTATTAAAAAAAATTCTGGGCTCCAGTAGCAAGCATTACTATTTTTAATTTTTAAACTTTTTTTCCATTTTTTTTTTCATTTTTTTTTTCAAATTCTTTTTCAATTTTTGTCTAGTAGCATACGGTCGTAAGTGCTATATACAGACTATTATCATATAATAAAACAATTATTGACTAGTGAGCCATAGAATATAATCTGATATTCTATGGTTCACTAGTCAATAATTGTATAATATGTTCGGGCCAGTGAAAATTGCTTTCGGGCCCAGGCTCGAGGTCAAGGCGGGACAAGGCGAGGCATCTGATTCCGCGGAATTCTTGTTTACTTATCTCCCTTTGTTGTTTCGTGCTCTGATTTTGTATCCAGAGCATAACTCGAACACGCATATACGCATTGCTCTAATGGTCCTCTACCGCCCTGTGCCAAATCCACGTTCGTTCTCGCCCCCCGTCAAGCCCAGGGTCAAGGTCACATACTTAGTGCTTCAAAAACATTAACGCTTGGGTAAATATCTTATACTTTCTGTTTTCTTTCATGGATCATGGATCATCTTCATATTTCATATACGCATTGCTCTAATGGTCCTCTACCGCCCTGTGCCAAATCCACGTTCGTCCTGCCCCACCAATCCCAGGGTCAAGGTCACATACTTGGTGCTTCAAACTTTAACGCTCGGGTAAATATCTTATAATTTTTATTTCCATTCACGGATCAACTTCATATTTCATATATGCGTTGCTCTAATGGTCGTCTACCGCCCTGTGCCAAATCCACGTTCGTCCTGCCCCCGCCAAGCCCAGGGTCAAGGTCACATACTTAGTGCTTCAAAAACTTTAACGCTCGGGTAAATATCTTATAATTTCTGTTTTCTTTCATGGATCATCTTCATATTTCATATACGCATTGCTCTAATGGTCCTCTACCGCCCTGTGCCAAATCCACGTGCGTCCTGCCCCCGCCAATCCCAGGGTCAAGGTCACATACTTGGTGCTTCAAAAACTTTAATGCTCAGGTAAATATCTTATAATTTTTCTTTCCATTCACGGATCAACTTCATATTTCATATATGCGTTGCTCTAATGGTCCTCTACCGCCCTGTGCCAAATCCACGTTCGTCCCGCCCCCGCCAAGCCCAGGGTTAACATCATATACTTAGTGCTTCAAAAACTTTAACGCTCAGGTAAATATCTTATAATTTCTGTTTTCTTTCACGGATCAGCTTCATATTTCATATATGCATTGCTCTAATGGTCCTCTACCGCCCTGTGCCAAATCCACGTTTGTCCTGCCCCCGCCAAGCCCAGGGTCAAGGTCACATACTTGGTGCTTCAAAAACATTAACGCTCAGGTAAAAGAAAATTTTGACTTGCAATTTGGCCTCATTTATTATCAAAGCGATATGTGGGACATCCGTGTTCTATGAACACATTTTCTAGTTTATTAAACTTCACACATGCATAGAAGACGACCCAAAGGTGTGTCGCACGTAAGAATGACAACTCTTGCATCGTTAATTTCTTAGTTATCTCCCTTTGTTGTTTCGTGCACTGATTTCGTGTCTGGAGCATAACTCGAACACCCTTTGGAATATTTTCATGAAACTTCACACATGCATAGACCACGACTCTAAAAAGGTGTGTCCCGCAAGAATGACAACTCTTGCATCACTAATTCTTTAGTTATCTCCCTTTGTTTTTCCATCACTGATTTTGTCTCCGGAGCATAACTCGAACACCCTTTTTTCAAACTACTTGTGTATCTGGGGAGGGGGATACACATGCGCTTGTCGACAAGCGTCCATTTCTAGTTTTTGCTAATTTTCAGGAACCATCAAATAAAGATGTCGATTCGGAAGAAGCTGAGAAGGAAAATGAGAAGAATGTTATCCCTCCGCCACCAGACAACAAAATCCCCGACAAACAAACAAATAAATCAGGGGAAGACACCAAGGCTACGAAAACTGAAGACAAATCCAAAACTATTGAAAAACCAGTTGAAAATGTTCCAAAGGCGACGAATGAAACAATGAAATTAGAAAATGTTACAAAAAGTCCAGTTTTGAAGGATATGGGAGATAAAATGATAGAATTTGGTGAGAAGTTCAAAAATAAAACGTACAACGTTGGTGAACAGGTAGTTAATAAAACACTGGAGAAGTTGACAGACTTGGGCGTTATCAAGAAGCCAGAATATGTAAAATTAATCTATAATCATGTCAATTGGGCATTGAATTTATCCGTGGAAGATATCGGTAATATTATGAAAGATACAGAATTTTTGAAAAAGAAACAAAATATTACGGAAATGGAATATCAACCATTATTGCCAGAGCAATCTAACTCTACTAAAAATGCAATATTTAATGTGACGAGCAGTAAATATGGCCTTGGGTTTTGTGATTGTAAAGAGTTATCGTGTTTATGCTGTGTTCGTGTCGTCAACAAGTGGATGCAGCTGAACAGCACAAGTTGTTCCAGAATAACCTTTGCTTCCAAATCTCAGGTATGTGTTTAGTTTAACTGGTTTGTTTGCTTTACTGTTTTGCGATATTGGAAAAAAGTTTGCTATTTCCATTGAACCGAATCAGTTCAAAACTTCAAATGAGTGGTCACACCATATACTTTAGAGTAGAAATAAAATAAAATATACTTGTTTGTGAGGATGAAATTGGTGAACAAACAAAATTACAAGAGATCCATTATACCGTAATAATCCTAAATATTCGGACACAATTAGCTTTGGGAAACTCCTATTAAATAGAGCTTTCCCAAAACAAATTGTATCCAAATACATTGTTATTGTGATTAAACCAGTACTGCCATACTAACCATAAATATTGGCATGCACACTGTTGGAGGGAAACCATATAATTGTATGTGCTTCCCCAAATAAATGGTGTCCGAATATTTAGGGTTATTACAGTAATCACGGAACATGACTCCATAAAATAAATACTGTATTACGAGTGTGATTTTATTATACCCCCGGCATACAAAGTATGTCGAAGGGTATATGGTTTTCTTAATTCCGTCCGTCCGTCCACTTTAAAGTTTTTGGGTACCCATTTCTTTGTAACGTTTTTTGGATTGACTTCATATACTTCCTTATCATCATCCATATTTTAATTCCATACCACACTCATGCGGCCTTCATGTTCAAGGTCAAGGTCCAATTACTAAGAAATTTGCGTCCTTAAGATTTACGTTACAGTTTTTGGGTACCCATTATCTCTACAATGGTAAGTCGTATTGACTTCAAACTTCATATACATGTACTTCCTCATCATCATTCATATTTCATTCCATACCACACCCAAGCTGCCTTCATGTCCAAGGTCAAGGTCATATTACTTAGAATTTTTTATGCCCCCGCCACCGAATGGTGAGGGGGGCATATAGTGTTACCGGCGTCCGTACGTACGTAACGTATGTAACGTACGTACGTCCCGAAACCTTAACGCTCGGGTAAATGGCTTATAATTTCTGTTTCCTTGCTCGGATCTGCTTCACATTTCACACACGCATTGCTCCAATGGTCCTCTACCGCCCTGTGACAAATCCACAATCGTCCCGCCCCCGCCAAGCCCAGGGTCAAGGTCACAGACATGGTGCGTTCGAAACCTTAACGCTCGGGTAAATGGCTTATAATTTCTGTTTCTTTGCTCCGATCTGCTTCACATTTCACACACGCATTGCTCCAATGGTCCTCTACTGCCCTGTGACAAATCCACATTCATCTCGCCCCCGCTAAGCCCAGGGTCAAGGTCACAGACTTGGTGCGTTCGAAACCTTAACACTCTGGTAAATTGCTTATAATTTCTGTTTCCTTGCTCAGATCTGCTTCACATTTCACACACACATTGCTCCAATGGTCCTCTACCGCCCTGTGACAAATCCACATTCGTCCCGCCCCCGCCAAGCCCAGGGTCAAGGTCACAGACATGGTGCGTTCGAAACCTTAACGCTCGGGTAAATGGCTTATAATTTCTGTTTCCTTGCTCAGATCTGCTTCACATTTCACACATGCATTGCTCCAATGGTCCTCTAACGCCCTGTGACAAATCCACATTCGTCCCGCCCCCACTAAGCCCAGGGTCAAGGTCACAGACTTGGTGCGTTCGAAACCGTAACGCTCGGGTAAATGGCTTATAATTTCTGTTTCCTTGCTCGGATCTGCTTCACATTTCACACACGCATTGCTCCAATGGTCCTCTACCGCCCTGTGACAAATCCACATTCGTCCCGCCCCCGCCAAGCCCAGGGTCAAGGTCACAGACTTGATGCGTTCGAAACCTTAACGCTCGAGTAAATGGCTTATAATTTATGTTTCCTTGCTCGGATCTGCTTCACATGTCACACATGCATTGCTCCAATGGTCCTCTACTGCTCTGTGAAAAATCCACATTCATCCCGCCCCCGCTAAGCCCAGGGTCAAGGTCACAGACTTGGTGCGTTTGAAACCTTAACGCTCGGGTAAATGGCTTGTAATCAACTATGCCGCGTTTTCTTTGGCTGCCAGCGGGGGCATTCGTGTGCCGATAGGCCACATTTCTAGTTTAATATTTGCGTTAAAGTTTTTATTTGTCAGTCCAGGCGGGTGGTTGAGGTATACTTGAGCCCCTGCTCTCTTTCTCTAGTTATACCCCCCGCAACGAGTTGTGGGGGGGTATACTGGAGTCAGGTTGTCCGTCCGTCCGTCCGGGCACACATTAGAGTACTTATGTGGCTAGCCCCACAGGGTTATGGATTGGTAAAGGATAGGGTTGGTTACAATTAGCCACCTAAAAAATCCTTTTATGTGGCTAAAAATCGTTTTATGTGGCTAATATTTAACATGTGATAAGCCACATAAGTATAATACTGTAAGAACGTCCGTCCGTCCGTCCGGGCACACATTAGGGTACTTATGTGGCTAGCCCCACAGGGTTATGGACTTGGTAAAGGATAGGGTTGGTTACAATTAGCCACCTAAAAAATCCTTTTATGTGGCTAAAAATCGTTTTATGTGGCTAATATTTAACATGTGATAAGCCACATAAGTATAATACTGTAAGAACGTCCGTCCGTCCGTCCGGGCACACATTAGGGTACTTATGTGGCTAGCCCCACAGGGTTATGGACTTGGTAAAGGATAGGGTTGGTTACAATTAGCCACCTAAAAAATACTTTTATGTGGCTAAAAATCGTTTTATGTGGCTAATATTTAACATGTGATAAGCCACATAAGTACCCTAATGTAAGAACGTCCGTCCGTCCGTCCGTCCGTCTGTCCGGGCACACATTAGGGTACTTATGGGGTAGGGGGCGTGGCCTAAGACAATAGAAGACAATGGAACTTATTCCGTACCCCGTAAGCCTATTGTTTATATAGCAAGTAACCCCTAAGGTCCGAAATGTAAGTTCGTCCGTCCGTCCGTCTGTCCGTAAACTTAACATCAGATAGTCTCTTTACAAAACTTAACATCAGAGAAATATTGTTATAACTTCTATTTCCTTCATCTAAAATATTTAATATTTCACACATGTATTCTTGTAAGGCTCTACTACCATGCTGTGCCAAATCCATGACCGTCCAACCCCCGCTGATCCCATGGTCAAGGTCAAATACGTAGTCTCTTTACAAAACTTAACATCAGAGAAATATTGTTATAACTTCTATTTCTTTCATCTAAAATGCTTAATATGCATTCCTGTAAGGCTCTACTACCATGCTGTGCCAAATCCACGACCGTCCAACCCCCGCTGATCCCAAGGTCAAGGTCAAATACATGGTCTCTTTACAAAACTTGACCCATCAGAGAAATATGTTATAACTTCATTTAAAATTCTTAATATTTCATGCATGCATTCCTCTAAGGCTCTACTATCATGCTGTGACATATCCCCGCTGATCCCAAGGTCAAGATCACATACTTAGTCTCTTTACAAAACTTAACATCAGAGAAATTGGTTATAACTTCTATTTCCTTGCTCGGATCTGCTTCACATTCACGTTCGTGCCGCCCCCGCTAAGCCCAGAGTCAAGGTCACAAGCCCACACTTGGAAAATATTACATATTTAGGGGTATCTGGGCCCATGCGGGGGGATATTCCGTAAGCCTCGCTTACTGACCAATCTAGTTACATCTGTTCATACATGTATGTGTCGCAGACTATCAGAATTTCATGACATAAATGCCTCCTAGCACTGGCTTAGCAAATGTCAATGTGAAAATGGCACGACACAGGGCAAAAACTTTATTTTCAAATCTATTGATGCGAGTCACATCATTTTTGTCAAAGACACTTGTCAATCTGTATTTGAAAACTACATTGTACTCTCGCTGACGTTTAAATATTGATTGAATGACAGCACATGATAATGTCGAATGATGTCCGTGTAATGACATGAACGGACATGTACACTACTGTCTGTTCCACATTTTGCTGCCGACAAACTTTTGGCTATTAAACACATTAAATCTCAAAGATATTTAAAAGTAAGTACTTTTTCATCAATAACAAAAAAGTAATCCTCCCCAAACAAAATTATTTAATGAAATTCTATCAAATATTAATTTTATTGTGAAAAACAATTTTCCTATGGGAATTTAACATGGGGCAAAAAGGAGGAGGACCAGGAGGAATTTAACATCGGGCAAAAAGGAGGAGGACCAGGAGGATAAAAAAAAAATTGACTCCAAAACCTGGCGAGATAACTTGGAAATGATGCAAATAAGAAAACAAAAGTTAGATTTTGAAAATCGGTCCACAAATAAATAATTATTTTAAAAAATCTTATTTTTAGCTCCCATGTTAAATTCCCATAGGAATTTATTTTTCGCTATTAAATGGGAGGGTGACTTTTTTGTTATTGATGAAAAAGTACTTGGGTACATTTAAATATTTTTCACATTTAATGTGTTCAATGGGCAAAAGTTTGTCGGCAGCAATACGTGGAACAGACAGTAGTGTACCTGTCCGTTCGTGACATTACACTGATATCATTCGACATTATCATGTGCTGTCATTCAATAAATGAAACATCAGCGAGAGTAGTTTTCAAATACAGATGGACCATGACACATTGTATAAATGTCAATGCCCGATACAGCATTGTGTTATCAGTCGGCGTGTTTTCAGTCAATGTGAAGGTAGCTAACCATTTCACCCCGACAGACCATACATCCAACATTTGCAAACGCTGTAGATACAGATGAGCCGGCTCGTCTCATCAGGATCTTCAGCATTTGTCAAAATTGTTCAATTCTAAATAAAAAGGTGGGTGGCAGGTGGGAGAATGCAACGGGTAATTTAACGATCGGGGTTCATCCTGACGGAATTTCAACTGGAGACCTGGTTTAGCCCTCACATACATGTACGTCTTTGGCATTTTGTATGTGACAGTTGAATCTGGTTATAGCCTTATGTGAGTATTACGATTATTCGTAATCCTATTTTAGGGGAAGGAGCCAAGTGACTTTGGTGTGGTATGGACCTGGCGCCAGGTCAGGTTATTCTAATTTCAGGGCTGAATATATTTTTTCTCAATGTAAATATTCCCTTCTGATTTTCCCCCCAAATTGGCAATGCAGCAGGTTAAAACGGGACCTACGGTATTAACTCATTGGCCCGGCCTTACATGACCGTAGCTGTTGATAGGCCGTTAAACACCAATAAAAAAATCAATTCTAAAAATTAATCAGCAAATTGGGGTAACAGGGCTCCAATTAAGGAATTAGTAATTGAGTATTGTCACTCCATCATTTCTCAAGCAATTGGGTATTTCAAAATTTTAATTGGGTAAAATAAAATCACACTACTGTTTACACATCAACAGACAGCAATTATTGAATAGTTTGCTTCGAAACAAAAACATTTCTTGGCATTTCATGAGAATTGTCTCCTTGGAGACAATTCTAATGAAATACCAAGACGTGTTTTCATGGAAAATAAGAAAAATATGCTATATTTATGGTCTGTTTATTGTTTTTTTCTGCGGCATGACAAAGGTACCATACATTTTTTATTGCTTTTTGATACTCGCTATTTCTGATTTCAATTGGGTTTTGTGGCAATTTTAATTGGGTATTTAAGCAAATACGCAGCTTTTCTGGAGCTCTGGGGTAACACAAATAAATTGCATTATTGTTTCTCAATTACAGGAGGTAGATTTTGAGTTTTCCGTTGATATGAAGCCTATATACAAAAAGAAAATTTCAGGTACGTGTATTACTTAGAGGATATTCCATCGTGCATTTTTAAATAGCAGGAAATAATACTTGCGCATGCATCTGTTAACAACAAATGAGCCCAGCAAACTATTGGTTTACGCAGATTATCAGATTATTTTTCCCTGTCACCTGTGACGCCGATGGACACAAGTAAATCATTTTCCTCAGAATTATGTGCAGTATTATAATCCCCTCGCTGATAGGCAAGAGGGGATATAGCATTTGTCCATATACATGTACGTACGTTCGTACGTTTGTAACACCTTTCATTTTTCAATAAATAATGAACCACTTCACCGATTTTGATAATATATGGCCACAATGTGTGTCTAGGGATGGTGCTTTGTTTTGCATATGACCCACGTCCGACCGGCCAAGGTCAATGTCACTGAGGACTTATGTTCACCTTGTTTGTAAGGCGAAAGCGAGCGGATTAGCCTCATAATAACGATGCCCTTGTTATTTCAGCGGGTGGATGGGTTGTGGCCTAGGGGTTAGAACACCCGACTTCCAATCCGCTTTCTGATTTGGGAATTCCCCCCAATGCAGCAGGTTAAATGTGAGATCAAATTGTTGACCGGCTTTAAATGACCTTAGCTGTTACAAGGTCGTTAAACTTCAATAAATCAAACCTCGCCTTAGGCATCAAACACCATCTCGTGGGTGGCAGGTGGGAGCATGCGATGGGTAATTTAACGATCGGGGTTCATCCTTACCGGAATCCCGACTCGAGACCTGGTTTGGCCCTCACATACGTCTTTGGCATTTTGTATGTGACAGTTGAATCTGGTTATACCCCTTATGTGAGTATTACGATATTCGTAATCCTATTTTAGGGGAAGGGGCCAAGTGACTTGGTGTGGTATGGACCTGGCACCAGGTCAGGTTATTCTAATTTCAGGGCTGAATATGTTTGTTCTCGATGTAAATATTCCGTTCTGATCTTGGGATTTTCCCCCGTATGCAGCAGGTTAAAATGGGATCGAACCCGATTGCCCGGCCTTACATGACCTTAGCTGTTGATAGGCCGTTAAACACTAAGAAACAAACAAACAAAAACCATCTCACTGGTCATTCGGATGAGACTTGAAACCGATGTCCTGTACTAATAACACCTTAGCTGCTGCTGGGACGTTATAGTTCTCTGCTGTTGTGTTATAGTTTGTCTTCATTCTGAATAAAAACAAGTTTTGACTACTTTAGAATAATTTCCAATGGAAATGATTCTAAAGTAGTCAAAACTTGTTGACGCAACGTAAAAATGATTCTAACGTGTTATCAAAGCATGTTTTAATGAGCAAAATGGAAGATAAAAATAAACAGCAGACGACAAAATTTAATTCAGCATTGAAAGGGTTAACTTTTCTTTCAGCGGAATTCCCACCGAAGGTTTGCCTCGAGTCTGAGATGAAGGTGGTGGGCGTGTGCATCCTTTTCTCCAATGTCATGTCCAAGGTCAACATCCAGAGCGAGGTCCATAAGCTCCACCTATCTGGCTGTATGGAGTTCGACTTAACGCTGTATAATAAAACCGTTAGCGCATTCCCCGTAGGGTGTTTTAAAATTCCTAGCAAAGAGTCGAACAGTGACGAAAAGTCGAATAATTTTATTAATTTTGTACCATAGGTTTGTGGTTTATGCAATGTAGTGTAATCTGGCATGTTTGTATTTGTCGTTTATTTAACCTTTATAACAATTTTGTTTTCTGTTTCTTCATTATTTTCCATTTTTCTCAATGAAAACATGTTTTGACTGCACATCAGAATCATCTCAATGGAGATGATTCTCTGTGCAGTCAAAACATATTTTTAGTATGAAGTACAAGAAATATGAAAATCAGCAAACAACGACCAGCAGGGCCGTAACCAGAGGTAAAAACCAGACAAACCACGTCCCGATGGGGTTAGGGAGCATTCTCCCCGCCACCACTTCCGGGATTTGTTTAATTCTTAGCAACAAAAAAGAATCGGCAGAATGACAGATTAGGCGACTGCCTCGTCAGCCTCATCCTGGTTACAGTCTTTTGAGGGTTAATACTTCAATGCAGGGCAATTATTTTTATGTCAGGTTTCGCCACTTGTCAGGTTATTTTTAACAGCCTGGGCTTGGTTGCTCAAAACATCTGTTAGCTTAATGAACTGTTAAATCCTTAACAGTGTTAAGGATTTAACAGTCTGAGTAGCTAACAGAGGCTTTGAGAAACGGGGCCCTGATTTAGAAACCGATTTGAATTGTCAGATGGATGGGTTGTGGCCTAGGGTTAGAACACCTGGGGTCCGTTTCACTAAACTTTGTATGATAAAAATGTTCGTAAGAAGATTTCTATGATGTTGTTTCTCACATTAACGTGTTTCTCTAATGCTACCATTTTCTGCCTACGGGTTCGTGTCATTAAATGTAGCACATCCATGAAATATTTTCCAAAATCTGCTGTCGGAACAAATGTTATATATGATTTCAATTTTCCACTTACAAACTTCTTTGTCGTACAAAGTTTAGTGAAACGGGCCCTGACTTCCAATCCGGAGGTTGTGGGTTCAAACCTCGACTAGGGAATCATAAATACTTTCATAGTATTTCCATCCCATTGGTCTGTCGGATGAGACTTGAAACCATGGTCCCGTCTCTATATGACCTTAGCTGTTGCTGGGACGTTAAACCCATTCACATCTTATAGAAAGTGGATTTACTCGGTTTGCTTTTAATTTCATTTTGTCAACTCTCTGTTTAAAATTTGGGCATTTTTGTATTAATTTATTGATATTCAGTGAAACTCGGAGTGTTTCATTATGTACCCCGAAAGATTTTTCATATCAGGTGTATATAGATGTTATCATACCAAAGCAATAGGTGCCTGGTGGTTTTGAAAGGATGTAGCCAATGTAGTTGGTATATCAACTTCAAATAGAAATTTAGTAGAATAAACATTTAACCTAGGGATGCACTAGTAACAAAATGAAAGGGAGATCACTCGGGGTGACTTTGACGCAACGTAAAAATTGCGCCACCTAGTCAGGACTACTAGTTCAACAAGTGATTATCTAAGAACTGTATGTCTAAATGACACATAATTTACACAGTTAACGTCTGATATATTCCAGATATATATACTCAGCAAAAAAAGAAACGTCCCTCTTTTAAAGCTCATGTAACTTAACCCATGTATGTATAATATGTGCAATGTGCATATATCTGATACACAGGGAACGATGGGCATACGATCATGCACAGTTTATTCCATGTTTGCGGCGTAAACGTTACTTAGCAACCAGGATGCTAATTTACACATTTAGCTCGTGCGAGCTATACACATGGAAACTAAATGTATTCAGCTCACGTTAAACCATTCATGTGATATCGGACTATTGAAAACTTGCATAAAGTTTAAATTTTCACCATTTCCATGGCGTGACGACTGCCCAAAAACCAGAAAAGTCAGTTTATTGGAACGTTAACGTCTGCGATGGAGGTTAAGACAAACAACACTGACTTCGAACGTTTTTAAAATAATATTCAGTGATACGTCACATAACTCTGGTATGCATGTGATGTTTGTGACAATATGTGTACTTTTAAATCTGCTGCGACGAACAGAAGACGAGAACCTTACATCACGTTAACTTACGTCAACATCGATTGTCATGAACTCTGATGGCGTATAGATAGCCGATGCATAAACTTCTGAGACGCTATGCCTAGAAAATTATTGAACGGCGCAAATAAAGCACCCAATAATGGACACAATTCACCCCGCGTTACCCGCTGTTGTGGTCCTTCTCGGCGTCATTTCAAGTAGAGGAACCAACTCTCTAACCAATTAGTCATCGTTTTAAGTGGCAGATCGTAAAGTGAGAATGAATAGCCAAGAATTCCCACAACCATAATTTTCGCAACCGCTGTAGCGCTCATAGAGGAATTTGTGTAATGCCACACGTCTACGTTATGTTACGTCATTTATTCATGAATTACAGTATAAATGCACAGAAATTGAGGTCACTCAAGACGAATAATGTAAAATGGTATTTGCAAACGATTATGTGTCATTTTATAACATTATTACAAGCATGTCAATACGTTCAGGATTTTTCATTTTGACCCCTATCCACCTCGCCGACGTATTGCTCCGAAACTGTCCAGGCTAGCAACACCTAATGAACTGGTATCGATCCATAATTGAAGGAGCTTCATTTTTATCTGGAATTTATTACTGTAACTCTTTTGGGTATCTGGCAATCTTCACTTAAACAGGGAGGGACGTTTCTTTTTTTGCTCAGTATATGTCAAAACGCGAACATTGTTCAAAAGTTATAGCCTCCGTAGCGAAGCGTTTTGAAGGCTCCTCCAGAGTTCCAGATAAGGCGTGTATTGCCGTATTTTACGCACTTACCTTAGCAGAATACGCATTGATTATCAAAAGTTGGAGTACAAAATACTCACAGCAATGTCAAAATATGCATTGATTTTCAAAAGTTGGAGTACAAAATACTCACAGCAATGTCAAAATATGCATTGATTTTCAAATTGAGTAGTGGAAATTGTGTAATAAAGTTGAAAATGGACTTAATTGAGCTGCTCAAATAAGTAAATTTTTAAATTTGTTTTATTTTTTATCACTTGTTCCGTATTTAATAAGGAAGAAAATCAATAATACATTTGTAAAAGTAAAATATGTATTGAATTTGAAATCTGGGGGTAGAATACTCTTTAGATACAAAACTTATCTGGAGCTCTGGCTCCTCGTACATGTACGGTACATGTCTCTAATTGACTGGCGTATTACAGTGGATCCTCACAAAACCAGACACCTGGGGCCCTCCCAGAGTGTCCAGTTGTACCAGGACCCACTGTGCTATAAATCATTGTATTATACAAGAAATTACTCCTTTCATCCTCAAGTATCAATCACTATACAACATTGCATAATGTTAATTTTCAGACCATTATGTTAACAAGAGAAAGGGTAATTTTGTATTAAAAAAGGTACATTTTGATTTGGTGGCTTGTTATGAGCTCTTGGGCAGTTGGTTGGGAGCATGTGAAGAGTAAATTTAAAGATGGTATTCATTCTTACTGGACTCCTGTTAACCCTGGTTTAGCCCTGGTCTACATTATTCTTGGCTTTCTGGTTACTTGAGAATTGAATTTGGTTATACCCATTACAAAAGTAGTAAGATTATTACTAACAGGTGTGGTGAGGACCTGGCACCAGGTCAGTTTGGGCTATTCTAATTCAGGGTGCTTATATAATTTTTCTCGCCCCCACCCATCCACCCAAAAAAAACAGAACCTGTAAAATATGGGACTAGACCCTGTTAACCCGACCTGAAATGACCTTAGCTGTTGACAGGCCATTAAACACCATTCAATCAATAAATCGTTATGAGCTCATCTGGGGGCCATTTCACAAAACTTCTTACGACTAAAATGTTCATAAGTGCAAAGTAAATTTCACATTAACAATGTTTTCTTGTAAACAATTATTGGATTTACATTTATTGAGCAGCCTAGGTTCAATAAATGTAAATCCATCAATTGACATTTCCAGACCATCATATATTTGCACTTGTGAACATTTTAGTCGTACAAAGTTCAGTGAAACGGCCCCCAGGATCTACAATGCAAATGTTGGTATTATGGTTTATTGTATTAACAGGGTATATGTAAAATAAAATTACTGTCGTGTTTAAATATGTTAACTGCTACGAGAAGAATGAGCTGATGGAGTTTCTGACCATTGTAACGACTCCCCAATTAACCCTTAAATTGTGGGAAATGTAAATTGTCCTCTGTTTTGTTATATTTTGTCTTCTTTCTCAATAAATACATGCTTTGACAGCACTATAAAGTGTTGTCAAGCATGTTTTTGATGATAAAAATGAAACTAAAAACAGCAGATGACAAATTTTAATTCAACATACATGTATAAAGGTTAATACGCTCGCTCAATAGACAGATGGGGACATTTTTGTCACCGGCATCAAAATCATTATGAAACGCATTAGCAAACAGTGCAGGGCCTGATCAAACTACACAGATGCGCAGGCTGACTACACTGGTCGCACACTCTATAAGCCCCTTTTTGTTGTGGCATGCTGTGTATTATGTATGACCATGACGTTGTGGGAACTTTAAACCCAACTTTTTGCTGTGTGAAATGTTTCATTATTAACAAGTTATGCGGTGCAGTCGCATATACTCGGCGACAATAGAAACCGTACAGTCCATTAATAGTGGCTTATCTGCGTAAATAGTAGAGGTATCTAATAACAACGAAAACAAATTATGCAACAGCCATATTTAATTCACGTCACTTCAGTATGTCATAGGATATCGGTATGTGATGTAGATGTTGAATACAGGGGGCCGTGTCACTAAACATCGTACAACTCAAATGTTTGTAAGTGCAAATTCAGGATCGTCTGGAAATTTCAATTGATGAATTTACATTTATCGAAAATACCGTAGGCTGCATATGCAGCCTATGCTCAATAAATGTAAATCCAGTAATTGTTTACAAGAACACATTGTTAATGTGAAATTTAAGGACTATCATAAGTTTGCAATTACGAATATTTTAGTCGTACGAAGTTTAGTGAAAGTGCCCCCTGATGTTTAACAGTAATCATGAAAATGTATATTCTACCGAATGCAGATCCAAACAATATGCCGTCAGTTACCTGATTTCATCGGTCATTATCTCGGCACTGCATGCTGGATTATCATGTTACCTTGTGTTTCTATTCGGTTGTACACAACATTTTGCACGGAAACCTACAACCGTAAATATGCACGGGCCGGAACTAGTAAAACCATACTTGGCCAACTCACATGTGATAATTATCAATGTCAATCGGCATGTGTAATATTGCATTGGCTCAACATTTTCATTTAAAAAAATATTGATTTGATAGAAAAAGATTTTAGTTATATAGTTTACATGTATGTACTGCACGGTTTCTTTTGTAGCCGAGTATATTAATAGTGTCGGTTTTAAAGCATGAAACTGGGGGTGTATATGGCAAGTTTTGTAGCTGAAAGCAAGTCAGAAAATTTCAGAAAATGATTGTACATGTATCTGGGAATTTAAAGAAAATATTGAATAAAGGGAACATTGCTACCTGTGTAGTTCCAGATCAGCCTGTGCTACCACAGTCTTTCCGTGCCTACACTGTTGTACATTCCCATAACAGCAAAATCGTCTTGACAGCAAAAATAGTTTTTCAATTTGTTTCGACCAATGCATTGTATGAGCGTCGATGCCCGATACATTTTAATAACTATAGATGTGTATGTGGTGAATATGCTAGTCTACACTCGTTACCTCAGACTACTGATAACTCGATGTCAAATTCTTGGTCCCCAAGTACATGCCTTCCTATACATGTACATCTTGTGAACATCTTGTGAACGTACCTTCCTCAGTTTCACCCCTATTTCGATATGTTAATTTTGCAACCAATCCAATTGTCACAAAATGATTTTCAGACCATTTATGAAAAGGGGGTGCTTTTGTTCTTAAAAATATGAAAATTACTTGCAAAAAGTGCAGATCTGGATGAGAAGGTTCGTCACGAGCGGGCCCCGTGCAGGCACCGGGGCGGGATCAACTGATCCTGAGAATAGTGCTGCAGTAGCCATTGCTTGTCGTAAAAGGCGACTAAACTGGCTTAACGATTGGGTTCATACTTTCCGGAACCCACTATACCGGATTTGGCCCTCATGTGCATTTTTGGCTTTCTTGTATGTGAGAGTTGAGTCGGGCTATGCCCCATTTTTAAAAGTAAGATTAGCGCTAATCCTATTACTTTTAGGGGATGGGATAAATGATGCTGGTGTGGCGAGGGCCTGGCACCAGATCAGGTTGTTCTAATTTCAGGACTGAATATATATTTTGATTGTAAATATTGAGTTCTGAAGTTGGGATTTACCCCCCTTGGACAGGTGGATACGGGACTCGACCCCGTTGACCCGTCTGCGTGTAGACTCCCTGAGGCTTGTACCTCTATGTCAGAAAAGCGGACGTTAAACCCTATTCACTCACTCACTCACTCACTCGTCACGAGCGGGCTCATCTGGATCTACACCTTTTGCCAATACCACTATACAGGCCTGTGGTGTTGAAAGGGTTAAGTAAACAAGTGTGACTGTAATTGATTAATACAAATGTTGATTGGTGTGGACTTGTAATGATATTTTCTGTGTTTACATTTGTGTACGTCCACAGCAAAACAGGGGGCCGTTCGCTATGAAAACTTTGTAAGACTAAAATGTGCAAAATTATTATAGCCTCTAAATTTCGCACTAACAATGTTTTCTTGTAAACAATTATTGGATTTACATTTATTGAGCATAGACGGCATATGCAGCCTATGCTCAATAAATGTAAATCCATCAATTGAAATTTTCAGACGATCCTAAATTTACATTTATATAAATCCGTTTTTGATTTTTCTATTAAAAATCCGGACAATCAGTTTATCGGACAAATGAAAATACCTGTTAGTCACACAGCTGCTTGCTGTTTCCATACCAGTGTGAAGAATATATCGCCAAGGTAAACTTTTTAGTAAAATTTGCTGAAAACATTCCCCAACTCTGTCCACAAGTTGTTTACAACGTCAAAAGCCGTGCGGGGGGCACAATCGAGTGCGCCCATTACGTCATTGACGAGTTGTTCTATAAATACAATAAATTCTATGATTAAAGTGTTTTCCAAGAAGGCGGAGCGCGACTGATTTTTCTGCAGAACTACACAATGATGTTTACACTGGTTTACAGGCGATCAACTTATGATTTCAATGCGAGAATAGAAGTTGTAAGACTATTATACGTTTGTCCAGATAACTGATTGTCGATGCTAATTTTGGGGCAATCTTACGACTGATGATCTAACCCAATGTTAAGTAAGAAAGATTGCACATTTTGCTAAATATTTTACATGCGCTTAGAAAGCAAGAACCGAGGATTGTTCTGTGAAAATGTTATGCCAGTAGCTGCTATTTTTAGAAAAAAATATCATAAAAACACTGCCAGTTTTGTCCGATAATCTGGAGGATCCCTGTATATTCTTTGGGAACAATAATAAACTAAATATATATTCTTTGAACAGTAATAAACTAAATATATTCTCTGGGGATTTTATTTGCTGGCACTTGTATACAATTTATGATGTAAACTTACATTATTTACTAATATATCTTTTCACAGAATTACCTCCCTTCTGTCGTGCCCCTTGGTCAAATGGCTCAAATGCATTGGCGAGCTCGACATGTAGGTCGCTGCCATCAATCGATATAAGTAAAAGAAAAACCAACAGGTAAATAAGGGAGGTAATTCTATGAGACGAGTCATACATGTGATTTTTCCTGAAAACTATTTACAGACACTGTGATATTTTATGTAAACAACATCTAAATTTGACGACTAATGGGTGGTGGTCGGGCGAATGAAACAGCGTAAATTAACGGTATGGGTTCCTCCTTATAGGAATCACGATTTGCCTGGTTTGGCCCTCGGGGTACATTTTTATCTTTGGCTCTTTAGTTACCTGGGAGTTGAATTGGGTTATTGCACATTATAAAAGTAATAAGATTATTACTGATCCTACTGCTTTTGGGAGGGGCCAAGTGATTCTGGTGTGGCAAGGACCTGGCATCAGATCAGGATAATCGGATTTCAGGGCTGAATGTATAGTTTTGTTATTGTAAATTTTCAGTTCTGATTTTGGATTTCCCCCCCCCATTTGTACATGTACTTAAACATGTACATGTACTTGTACAGGTAATATATGGGATTTAGTACTAAACCCATTGACCCGGCCTTAAATGACCTTAGCTGTTGATAGGCCGTTAAACCCCAACAAACAAACTAAATTTGACTAAATTTTCTATTGTGTTCCGCATTTGCTTTGACCATTTTGTCAAGTTTATTTTATCATTTACAGAAAATAGCGAGTAAATTTTGTAAATATTTTTTGGGAGATATCTCGTATCTTCTTGGGTACAAATCCCAAGGCTTTTCTCACATGTGACGTACCGGGTACATATGATTTAGTCGAGACCTATAGTATTCACTGTATGGTAGGGCAATATGACCAGTCACAAGAAAAATGGGCTTATTGTGTTTTTGCCGGCGTAGCTCTTTCAGCTAACACTTTGATGCAGCCAGATAGGGATCTCAAGTTTTTGTTTAAAGGCAAAAATGAATGCAGTAGCTAACAGTGTAGGCCCTGATCAGACTGCACACATTTGCCGGCTGATCGGAGGCTATACTGGTTATAAATTCAGTAAGCCACTTTATGTTGTGATTGGGTAACACATAATTATTAACGGGACTCATCCATGACGATATTAATATTAGTAACTATGTTTGATCCTTGTGGGATTGTGTAGATGGACAACTGATCAGGAGCTACACTGCTCAATGTTGCATGGACATACAATCCCAATCAACCAATGCATGTCAAACCAAGCTTTGGGCCATTGCCTGGCACCAGGTCAGGGCTGAATAGAATGTTTTTTTCTGTAAATATATTCAATTCTACCCTTGTCGCAAGCCGACATGTGTGGTAGCTGAACGGGAGCTGCACTGGTCCAAAGACTAACATCCGTTTTTTGTTGTGCTCATCACAAAGATATACTGATGAAAAGATCCAAGCGACAGCCCAACAGCTAACATGATATTTCATTAATGTATTAAGTAATGTATTGAATACATCTTGATTTGTAGTTACTGTCTTTGTTCTTCTCAATCCTCCAACATTTATTTTCATACGTCTTTGGCATTGTGTATGTGACAGTTGAATATGGTTACTACCCCTTATGTGAGTATTACGATTAATCGTAATCCTATTTTAGGGGAAGGAGCCAAGTGACTTTGGCGTGATATGGACCTGGCCCAGGTCTGGTTATTCTAATTTCAGGGCTGAATATATTTGTATCGATGTAAATATTCTGTTCTAATTTTGGGATAACCACACACAACCCCCCCCCCCCCCCCCCCCCCCCCACCCCCCCCCCCCCCCCCCCCCCCCCACCCCCCCCCCCCCCCCCCCCCCCCCCCCCCCCCCCCCCCCACTTGACCTTATAACAGAGCTCCAGATAAGCTGCGTATTTCTGTGAATACCGAATTAAAAATTAAAATTGCCAAAAACCCTATTAAAATCAGAAGAAGCGAGTATCAAAAAGCAATACAAATTTGGTGGTAACTTTATCATCCTGCAGAAAACAATAAACCAACCACAAACATAACATATTTTTAGCTCACCTGAGCGAAGCTCATGTGAGCTATTGTTACCACAATGTGTCCGTCGTCCGTCGGTGAACATTTTCAAACGTCTTCTCCTCGGTAACCATTGGGACTATAGTCACCAAACTTCATGGTCATGGTCCTTAGGTAGGGGGATTACAAAATTGTTAAAATGACGTCATTATGTAATCCAAAATGGCCATCCAAAAATAGCACAAATTCTTCAAAAATCTTCTCAAGAACTGCCAACCGGATTTCGACAAAACTTGGTAGGAATGATCGATGTACAATGCTCTTTCAAAGTTGTTAAAATGGTTCAAAAATGGGCTTGGCCCGTGGGGTCAAATTGGGGTCAAATTTTATTTTTTACCAAATATGGTCATGTCATATATCAAAACGAAGGTATCAACGAGGCGATCACTCTGGTGCATTTTTTGTCAAAATCGGATGGTTATGTCATCCAAGATGGCCGCCGAAAGGTCAAAAGGTTGTTCTTTTATTAGAGATTTCAAAATTCTTCTTCACATGAACCACTTGGCCCATGGTAGCCAAACTTCAGTTATGGTCCATGGGTGAAGCCTTTTCAGATTTGTTAAAATGGAGGTCATCGCTAATCCAAGATGGCCGCGGTCTAAAAATAGCATAAATTCTTAAAAATTCTTCTTCACATGAACCACTTGGCCCATGGTAGCCAAACTTCAGTTATGGTCCATGGGTGAAGCCTTTTCAGATTTGTTAAAATGGAGGTCATCGCTAATCCAAGATGGCCGCGGTCTAAAAATAGCATAAATTCTTAAAAAATCTTCTTCTCATGAACCGCTAGCCGGATTTCAACGAAACTTGGTAGGAATGATCGATGTACAATGCACTTTCAAAGTTGTTAAAATGGTGACCCCAAGGTCAAAAATGGGCGTGGCCCGTGGGGTCAAATTGGGGTAAAATTTTATTTTTGACCGAATATGGTCATGTCTATATCAAATTTTTTGTCGAAATTCGATGGTCATGTCATCCAAGATGGCCACTGAAAGGTCAAAAGGTCGTTCTTTTATTAAAGATTTCAAAATTCTTCTTCACACGAACCGCTTGGCCCATGGTGGCCAAACTTCACGGTTATGGTCCATGGGTGAAGCCTTTTCAGATTTGTTAAAACGGAGGTCGTCGCTAATCCAAGATGGCCGCCATCTAATAATAGCACAAATTCTTAAAAAGATCTTTTTCTCATGAACCGCCAGCCGGATTTCGACGAAACTTGGAAGGAATGATCGACGTAGAATGCTCTTTCAAAGATGTTAAAATGGTGACCCCGGGGTCAAAAATGGGCGTGGCCCAAGGGGTCAAATTTTATTTTTGACCAAATATGCTCATGTCATATATCAAATTGAAGGTATCGATGAGGCGATTGCTCTGGTGCAATATTTGTCGGAATCGGATGATTATGTCATCCATGATGGCCTCCAAAAGGCCCATTTATTCGAGATTTTTAACATCTTTTTCTCTGGAACCAAATGGCCAATGCTGGCCAAACTTCATAGTAAGTTAAGATCCTTGGGTGAAGCATTTTCAGATTTGGTAAAATGAGAGTCATCGCTTAATCCAAGATGACCGCCATCTAAAAATAGCACAATCTTTTTAAAACACATATGAACTCAATGTCACATTCTCCTCTGGTGTTCATGGAGTCAGGTGAGCGAATTAGGGCCATCATGGCCCTCTTGTTGTTATTTTCCATGAAAACACATCTTGGTATTTCATTAGAATTGTCTCCAATGAGACGATTCTAATGAAATGCCAAGACATGTTTTCATTTCGAAGCGAACTATTCAATAATTTCTGTCTGTTGATGTGTAAACAGTAGTGTGATTTTATTTTACCCAATTGCTTCAGAAATGATGGAGTGACAATACTCAATTACTAATTCCTTATCTGGAGCCCTGTTATAATGAACAATTTCTGTACAAATAGCAGTTCAAGCTGCAAATGCATGCTATATATGGTATAGAAATTGAATGATGTTTATCAATGTGATAAAGTTACTACCGTAATTGGATTTAATAATTTTGAGGAAAATGAATCCCAAATCTCAAAATATCACATGGCAGAAATATATAATTCCATGAACTTGATTACTTTGACACATGCATAGATTAATCTGTATCTAAACATGTTGTATATAACCATCATTGGATGACATCCCTATTAGCCGGTGTGTTGAGGTTTAGCATGTTTGCAAAATATCCAAACGCTGTCCAGTACAGCTCAGACGGAACAAGCAAATGTCGTTTGCCGCTAGCGGAATTCCGTTTTTATTCGGCATGAATGTCCGTCACGAATGAAAACGGACAGAGATTGACGAAAACGGACAAAGACGGAATTACTTACATGCCTGGGGCAAAGTACCCCTGCAGCTCAGCAGGCGGTCTTACGCGCCCGATAGTTTAATGTTCGTGGCGATCCGTGCCGACTGGACTACTCTGGAGAATATTCGAGAGGATACCTGTTGTCTAAAGTGGATTTATCTTTTATATCTGTATCGTAATATCGGCCTATCGGGGGGTGCGTACTCAAACACATATTTCTCAACAACAAAACATGATAATCGTCTCGCGTTTTCGCGATCTCGCATTCCGCTTTTGAAAATACGTTTTGCTCTAACCCGATTTTTCTGTCTGTAACTTTGGGTGACTATCTCGGCGTTACAGCAGACAATTCGGGTTAGTTTTGCTCATGCATGTGTCGAAAGCATGCATGTTCAAATTGCACTTTGCGCATGCGTGTGGGTATATAGACTGTAATTCCAACACGCATGCGAGATCGCGAAGCAAAAACGCGAGATAGCGCGGCGAGGTTGCGAAAATGCGAGATTGAATACATGTATGATAGAATCTCGCGTTTTCGCGATCTCAACCTATGCGAGAAATCGCGAAAACGCGAGGTTGTCACATGTCCCTAACAGGACACCATACACATTGTCTTAGGAGACGATTCTCGTGTGCTGCGAAAACTTGTTTTTATTAAGAAATATAACAAATGTGGACAACAAAAAACATAATTTGACAAAACATGATAATCGTCTTAGGAGACGATTCTACATCTTTATTGGATAAAAAAAAACATATTTCGATACGTTATTGGTTACTGCATCGCATCGTCGATATTATACACAAGATCAGGAAAACGCGATACGAAATCGCTTGACTGCGAAATCGCGAGGCGAAAACGTGATATTCTATTGTATTCAATATCGCGTTTTCGCCTCGCGATCTCGCGTTTTCGCGACTGCAATGTCGGCCTTTTTGTCTCGGCTTTTTCACTATGTGTTATGGCCATATCGTAGTATCGTACATGTAATATCGTAGTATCGACTCCATAGCGATATTACGATGGCCTAAATGGAACACTGTAGTGGAGGGTAGAAGATTGGGTGTGTCAATGCCTACGCTGTGATAGTCGTCCGCCGCCCATACAGCGTGGATACATAATACTCCCGTTTTCAAAAGGGAGTATAAAAAATATGCCCATACTCACCCATCCCCAACTAGCACATTTGCGACATATCATTTTCGGTCTAGCTGCACACCTGATGGTGTTTACAATCATCGGTCGGTAATCCAGTTTCACGTGCAAAGTGTGACCGACATTTAGTGTTCGGCGGAAACAAACATATCAAAACCATGGTATGCACAGGTTGACGTAACGGACCGAGGTGTATAAATACATTAAATATGCCTAAAAGCATCAATAAATGAAGAAAAAAAAAAAAGCAAATTTTTTGTTAACCCCTCCATATAATTCTGAATTATATGGAGGGGATAAAAAAAAAAGTTAGTTTTTTCATTTATCGATGCTTTTAGGCATATTTAATGTATTTATACACCTCGGTCCGTTACTTCAACCTGTGGTGGTATGTAGTCGCTCACGTCATCGCAGATAAATTGATAATTACGCATTACATGTAGCTTGACATAGTGCATTGTTTGATTTCTTGATAAAGCAAGTTTTGGCAGCACACGAGGATCGTCTCCAAAGACGATTCTCCTATTTTGCCAAAATATGTTTTGTAAAGAAATACCCATGTAATCATATTTTCTTTTCACATTTGTTGATTTCGTAATAAAATAGGTTTGGCAACACAGATCGAGTAAATGCGAGATTGTTACACGACACTAACAGAACACCATTATAATTCTCGTGTTTTAGGAGGCAACTCTCATGTTTTGTCAAAAAAATAATATTATTTTTTCTAATAAACATGTTTTGGCAGCATATGAGAATCGTCTCCTAAAACGATTTACGTGTCCTGTTAGGAACATGTTACGATCTACTGATGGTGAACACGTGTTGGTCTTCGCTAGTCACATATGCCATCAGCCCGGTTTTGTCCGATCACGTCATACATCATCATACGCACGTGCGGTGACCTACTGGGACGTGTGTCGGTGTTGGAAAGTGAGACATCAAAGGTTACAAAATGACATCTAAAGGTTTGTACACATTTGTTCCATTTCTTAATAAAAACATGTTTTGGTAGCACATGAGAATCGTCTCCTAAGACGATTTGTACATGTCCTATCAGGGACATTTTACAATTTCGCGAAACGAAAATGTAACATATCCTCAACAAAACATGTTTCGTGTTTTCGCGATCTTGCGCATACGCAAAGATCGCGAAAACGCGAAGGGTGATGGATCGCGAAAACGCGAAACAAAAATTTAACATATTCACAACTAAACATGTTTTGACAGTACTGTGCATGTGATAATCGTCTCCTTTCGCGATCTTGTGCATAGGTCAAGATGGCGAAAACGCGATCGCGAGAGCAGAAACGAAAATGTAACATATTCTCAACAAAACATGTACGCGAGAGCTGAAACGAAAATGTAACATATTCTCAACAAAACATGTTTTGACATTACTGTGCATATGATAATCGTCTCAGACGATTTTCAAGTTTTGTCAAAATATGTTTTTTTGCAGGAATTTTTTGTTGAACCGGCAGATGTTTTTCCTGTTTTTAATTTCTTGATAAAAATATATTTTGGCAGCGCACGAGAATCGTCTCCTAAGACGATTATTGTGTGTTGTCAAAATATATGTTGATAGAAGAAATATTGATGCTTTAATATTCATTTTATTCCCTTATTAAAACAGTTTTGGTAGCTGATGAGAATCGTCTCTATTTCCGCGAAATATGTGTTTGTATGTTTTAAGTATTAGCTGGATTTGGATGTGATTCAACCAATCAGTGTCACGGTTTCAAACAGAAAACGTGTTTTAGCAGCACATGAGAATCGTCTCCTTAGACGATGTGTATGTGTCCTGTTAGGGACATGTTAGAATCTCGCGTTTTCGGCATTGGTTGAGATAGCGAAAACGCGATGCGCGGTCACGAGAGCGCCAAACGAAAACACGACTTATTCTTAACAAAACAGGTTTTGACTGCACTGTGCACATGATAATCGTCTCACTTCGTCTCCTAAGATGATTATCAAATTTTGTCAAAACCTGTTTTTGTATGAAATATAAATAGTTCTTTTCATATTTTTAATTTCATAATAAAACTATTTTGGCAGCACACGAGAATCGTCTACTAAAACGATTGTTATCATCTCCTAAGACGATTAATTATTATGTGTTGTCAAAATATATGTTGATAGAATAAATATTGATGCTTTTATATTCGTTTTATTCCTTAATAAAAACAGATTTGGTAGCACATGAGAATCGTCTCTATTTCCGCGAAATGTGTGCTTTAGTGTGTTTTAGTGTTGGTTGGATTGAATGTGATTCAACAAATCAGTGTTACGATTTCAGACGTCCTGCGTGCGTGCGTCAGTGTGTTCGTCCGTCCGAAATCTGCGTTTAAGTTTTTAAATACCTTATATCTCTGCAGTCCTAAGTCACATTGACTTGAAACTTCATATGCTTATTAGTCATCATTCATATATTCATTCTATGTCCCACTCATGCGGCCCCTGTGCCCCAAGGTCAAGGCCAAATGACTTAGAAGTTTGGGTTATGTCAGAACGCGGGAAATGCGACGTAGATTTGCAAAACAAAATCGTGTGGAGTGGGGATGCCCAGGACCCCCATACCACGCTACGCTACGTCGACAAGGACCAATGTTATTGCCTCGGTGTTTTAGAGGCTCTGGCTAGGCCACTGCACAGAGATTCGTCGCATATTGCCGAGTCAGAGTCATTTTGTCGATGTATAAAGTAGTAACAGTGATATAATTCGCACTGTTTTATATATTTCTCAATAAAAACATAGATCAACTGCACTTTAGAAGCATTTCCATTAGAAATGTTTCTAAAGGGCTGTAAAAGTATGTTTTTGATGAGAAAAATGCAAACTAATCAGCAGACGACAAAGTTTAATTCAGCATTGTGAGGGTTAAATGACGATCGGAAAATGACCACTGTACATGTATTATTCCGTGCCGGATCGGCACGAACGCGCTATAAACATTTGTGACGATCCGTGGAGGACGTATTGGATTGTCCGTCGCAGATCAACAATCCTGTCTGCGACGAATGTCAGAAATTTCGTCACGACGCGCGTGAAAATAGCAATTCCGTCATCAGTACCGACCAGCACGACGCGCGGATTTTGTTTTTTCCGCCCGAGCTGTACTGTATCTATAATCATCATAGCATGACGTCCCCATTAGCTGGTGCGTATGTAGAGTTTTAGTGTATTTGCACTGTATCCAAACGCGGTGTACATAACCATTATTGAATGATGTCCCTATTCGCCTGTGTGTAGATGTTTCGTATATTTGCACTGAATCCAAACGCGGTACATTTTTAGCTGTTTGCCGCGGTTCACCTGGAGTCGACGGTCTATTAGGTTCTGTTTCTCCACCATGCCAGCGGTGGTCATCATGTCCCGCAGTTCATCTGGAAAACACCGATTGGTTGGATAGTTACATTGTTGCGAACTTGAAGGTTTCATGCAAGAAGAGAAGAAACTCTAGTGACTTAGTAAATGGGTTTAGTTTCATCCGACAGACCAGTGGGATGTAAATACTATGAAAGTATTCATGCCTAGGGTGAGGATTGAACTTGCAACCTCCAGTATTGAAGTCCAATGCCATATCCCCTAGGCCACAGCCCATCTCTAGAATAAACTCTAAGAGGGAGATATGCAAGAACGGTAGTGTGTGTGCGGTCGGTGTCTTTATGAGTATACACTCTGTTCTCGTGCTCAAAATCAGTCGGTTTGATTGGTCGAGGCTGAGCTGTGCTCAGACTCGGCCAACCAAATTGATTGATTTCAAGTACAAATTTTGAAAGTATTTTTCATGCCTAGGGTGGGGTTGAACACAACCTCCGGTACTGAAGTCCAATGCTCTAGCACACAGATTGGTTATCCAGGTTAAATAGCAAACTTGTGGGTGTAATGGAAGGGGACAAACTCTAGGAGGGAGATAGCTAAGAAGTCACTCTTTTTCTCGTGCTTAAAATCGGTAACGTTTATTTTTTTTAGGCTAAGCCATGAGCAATAAAACCGATAGATTTAGAGTACAAAGTTTGAGAGCATTACCTGAGTTTTTGTATTAACATATTTATTGTGCAGAAACAGCCAAAGGAAAAAAACATTTTAATTTTAGATCAACTTTACTGTTGCACCTACCTTGTGTAAAAAAGTACACCCTGGTTCCATCACCACGGGCATAAAAGTTCTCCGACAAACACCGCCCTACAATGTATAGTTCACACCATTTTACAAAATTGACAAGACGAAATTACGACCGAAGCTGATGTGCCATTTGCTAAGCACAAGATAAGCATACATGTAACAATGCTGTGACCTTGACCTTTGGTATTTGGGCAGGAGGGGCATGCACAACAAAGCAGTATGTTTAGACAGAAATATTATCAAAGTCTGTTCAGTGATAAAAAGTTATTGCGCAATAAAAACAAAAACTTTCTTAAGCTGTAGCTGGAACATATCGTATATACTGTAATGTCTAAATAGAATAACTCTGCTTGTGTTTAGGATCTGAAGATCACAGATGTCAATATTTCTCTCCCGCCACTAGAGAAAGGACATTATGCATGGGTGTAAATAATTTAACAATGTCTATTACACCCTTGGACTCCACCTACCTTTTTTAAACCGTAGCTGGGCCATATCGTATCTCCCATAATCTCTAAACAGAATAACTCCACCTGGCTTCAGTAGGCGCGCCAACCGATTTATCACAGCCTGCATCCTGATGATTATACATAGAAATGTAATACTACAGTGAACCCCTGATTGGACCACACACTGCTTATTCCGACACAGTCAAGAAGTCCCGGCAAGCGCCCATACGTTTTTATGTAAAATAGTTAACATATTCCGACACCTACTACTTCCGTAATCCGACACTCTTTCATGACCCAGCAACGGTTGAACCCAATTAGTGGTTAAAAATGCCTGTGTAATCCGACACCTGTCATCACCTGTGCCCGACGGCAATTTGTGAAAAGTCGATAATTAATCCAGCCATTGACGATGTTATTGTAATTTCCTTTGAAATTTGCCGCAAAGTAAAACTGGGTACCAGGTTAAAGATTGATAGTATCAGCATTTATCGATGGGCAATTGTAAACAACACAAATTTAGATTTACAAAATTTACGAACATTGCCGAACCGAAGCAAGGTCATAATCAGCTGTTAATAATTATCACTCATAGTGACCGGATTATATTTGCATGGGAAAACCACCTTGCTACAGTTATGTTCAGTGTAGACCCTGTAGCCTATTTCACCAAACTTGCAAAGTATACTTATCTAGAGGGAGAAATATTCATTTTAAGGATAAATTTATTAATTTTTATTATACTGAATTTATTACATTATCACAACCATTTTGGCTGTGATAATGTAATAAATTCAGTATAATAATTCTGCATACTTTTAATCATCAGATATAGGCAGTCGTTAGTTCTATATGAAATAATGCATTTCGGGAAAAATAAATGATTACTCCCTCAAAGTATACATAGCTAGATAAGTATGCTTAATAGCAATGTTGATGAAATCAGCTACAGATCAGAATGAGGGTGTATCAGGGAGCATTATAACTTAAAAAGCTGAATTAAATTTTGTCACGTCAGCGACATATTAAATCCTAAATCCTGGGTTTATTTTCCATTTTCCCAACAAAATACATGGTTTGACCAACAGATTTGTATCATTGCAATGTGCTGTTAATCCATGTTTTCATTGACACAGAAGACACACTATGAATATGCAAATACATGTATACCAAAGTCCATATCCTCAGACTGGGTGGGGCAACTGTTGTTTCATAGTATGAAACAACAGTTGCCCCACCCAGTCTGAGGATATGGACGTTGGAATATCTGCATCCACAGAACCTAGCCAATCCGACACACCGGTTAATCGGACGCATCTGTCTCGTCCCAAACTATGTCGAATTAACCAGATTTCATTGTAATAGGTTTCTATGCAGATTGATTAGATTGATAACATCAAGTTTATTCAGCCATCATCAAATAATGGATTTATTCCACATACCAAGTGTGTAGATTATTTATACACTTACATATGTACAGGGAAATGAATCCCTATAGTGTTCAAAGCGTCATATGTGATACACAAGACCCACATAAATTCCACTCAAAATAATTGATATAATCAAGTTCAACAATCAAAACGTTTGTCGACACTGATCAGATGATGGATGTGCAGATCCACCAGGGACTATGCTAATCATAGGGTATGTGACTTGCGACAAAAAAATGGCTTTTTCAGTTTGTGACCAATGTATCCATAGATCAGCCTCGGGAGGCACATTGTTCTGAAAGTCATTGTCCAAGTTTGGAAACATTTCTGAATACAGCTCCAAGAGTGTTCTAGCTGATCAGTAGCTATACTGGTCAGAAACACAATATGAAGCCACCTTTTCTTGTAAGGCCCATAGCAGAGTGTCCACAGATTCGAAATTAAAATAAAGGAGATAACTAGACTTTAATTACTTTTTTTAAAACCTGGATAGATGGACAGCTATACACTTATAATATAGACAGGAATGGGAAAATAGACAATACACCCTACTAAACCAGTGTTTTATTGCAGAATGAGCTCAATTTCAAAGTATGAAAGTCACTTGCATACAATTACACACTCAATTGTGAGGAAATAAGCCAATAAAAAATGCAGGCTCCAAAAAAGGAGATTTGTCAATAAACGAGGATGGCCGCGGCCCGCATGTCGAGCCCGCCGAGGCATTTGATGGTGTCAGAGTGTATTTATTTGAAGTTTGATGCCCAATAAGCATACAAAGTTTCAAGAGATAGTAGGTACCGGTATGTGAAAACTTTAACGCAAATTTTGACAGAAACTTTAAAGCAAACTTCTAAGACATTTGACCTTGACATAGGGGCACTGAGGCTGCATGAGTGGGATACAGCATGAATATATGGATGATGACTAATAAGTATATGAAGTTTCAAGTCAATGTGACTTAAGACTGCAGAGATATAAGGTATTTAAAAACTTTAAAGCAGATTTCGGAACGCAAACTTCTAAGTCATTTGACCTTGACCTTGGGCACAGAGGCCGCATGAGTGAGAAATAGCATGAATATATTGATCATGACTAATAAGCATATGAAGTTTCAAGTCAATGTGAGTTAGGACTGCAGAGATATAAGGTATTTAAAAACTTTAACGCAGATTTCGGACGCACGGACGCACGGACACCCCGGACGTCATTGTGATCACTGTCTCGCTTTCCGCAAGCGGGCTCGACAAAAAGGAGGAAATAAAGGAGATCTAGCAGAATGATGAAATAAACGAGACCTAGCAGAATGATGAAATAAAGGAGATTCTTTGAAATAAAGGAGACGTGGACACACTGCATATATACAACATACTTGCTTGGATGAACTGCAGAGAGGACAAATATAAGGATGATGACGTCTAGGCTCGCGTCGGGAACTGGCACAGTTGCATTCTCATCAGAAATGTCGCACACGAATGCACAACATCGGCGACGATTGTAGTCAGGATTCTCCTGGAAGCAAGAAAGAGGAAATAGAAAATTGACAAATATCTCTGAAGCCGATTTCACCAAAATTGCTAAGCATACTTATCTAGCTATTAAAGTATACTTTGAGGGAGTAATCATTTATTTTTCCCGAAATGCATTATTTCATATAGAACTAGCGACTGCATACATTGTATATTAATTGATTAAAAGTATGCATAATTATTATATTATATTATAAATATTATATTAATAAACATTTATAAATTTATCTATAAATTTAAAAATTCGCCCTCAAAGTATACTTAGCAAGATAAATATACTTTGCAATTTTGGTGAAATAGGCTACAGAGCTGATTTGTGACTGGAGAAATAGGGCTTATGGGATTTCTGTCCAATGTAGATCCTGATCAAATAGCACACTCCTATAGCCCGATAACGATCTATATTATTTGTTAGAAGCATGACGGGTGTTTTATTGATGGAATGACGAACAGTGCAGATCCTGACCAGACTGTGTGGATGCACATGCTGACCTGGATCTGCACTGGTCATAAAACCCATAAACTTCATTTCTCCAGTCACACAGCCACAATGACATATATGTTGAATGTTTGCGAATTTTAGTGTGATTTACAGAAAACATCTCAGATATCCATAATCAACAATCGGAAAAGTTTCACAAGTAGTATATAAGAGTCACAATGATACCATCATCTCTGGAAGGTGCCAGCTACGCGCGGCACCTTCCACAGCATGATGGTATCATTTGTGACTCTTATATACTACTACCGCGAGACCATATATTGATGACATGAGAAGATACACCCTATTAGAGATAAAAATCCCTATGTTATACTCCGTATATATATACAACAATCTGTCATACTTTTATTACGAATAAAATAACAACTGACACCCTATTGAAGATAAGAAATCCATAAGCTATACTCAGTATTTTACAGCAATCTGTCACAAATATATACTGACACCCTATTAAAGACAAGTTATCCATATACTCAGTATATATATACAACAATCTGTCATACTTTTATTACGAATAAAATAACAACTGACACCCTATTAAAGATAAGAAATCTATAAGTTATACTCAGTATTTTACACCAATCTGTCACAAATATAAACTGACACCCTATTAAAGACAAGTTATCCATAAGTTATACTAAGTATATTACAACAATCTGTCATATATTTATTACGATATATTTATTACGAATAAATATAAACTTACACCCTATTGAAGATAAAAAATCTATTGGTTATACTCAGTATAATGCCTACCATAAAGCAAATGAGAGAGCAAGCTAAGAGTTGGGGAATTTCCCTAAGAGGTTTGAGACTCAAGAAAGATATAGCAGATAGGATAAGTGACGCGCGAGCCGTCGTCTACGAGGAGAGGCTGCGGCGTGCGGTTTCGACCGGACGACTGCCCGCCGACCCCGAAAAACGCTCCGAGAAATTGGAGAACGAGACGACGGCCAGTCTGCGCGCCACCGCTTACGCGCAGCGTGTAAAAGAAGATCCCAGCGCACGTAGAAAACCCCTACAATAAGATTTATCAAGGGTTGGTGGGGGGACCTCCCAAGAAGAGGAGAGATATCGCCAGAGCTTTGGTGGAGGAGGGTCCCAGGATTCTCGCCGAAGAAGCCGAAGTTAGGGAAACTGTTGATAGGGGTAGGAGGAAGATAGTATGGACTTTCGAGAGGGGGGTAGACGGGGAGATCGCTAATCGCATAATGAATAAAATTCGCCCAGAGATGACCACGGCATGTTATCTGAGGCACAGGTGGAAGACTCGGACCTATGACACCAAAAAAATGCCTATTAAAAAAAATCCCATTACCCCACCCACTTGGTCTCGTACAGTACTATACGTTAATTCAAGGTGAGCATAAATAGCGCTATTATAGAAAGAGCCCTCTTTTTTCCGGCTCGCACAAACACAATAAACATCGATTAAATGTATGAAATATGTCTCTGGCAATCGATAAAGGTATTAGGTGTGTGAATATACTCACTTCAAATCGCTGTTTCAAGTATTTATTGAGTTATTCGCGTTTTGATTACCCCATCCAAAGCGAAAGTTGCGTGTACGAAAGAATCTCACACAGAATCGGAGGCCGTCCGGCT
>CM055281.1:30300778-30305226 GCA_029237695.1 Conchocele bisecta
TGAAATAGAGTTAATAACTTATATTTCTCTGATGTTAAGTTTTGTAAAGAGACTAAGTATTTGACCTTGACCTTGGGATCTGCGGGGGTTGGACGGTCGTGGATTTGGCACAGCATGGTAGTAGAGCCTTACAGGAATGCATGTGTGAAATATTAAGCATTTTAGATGAAGGAAATAGAAGTTATAAGAATATTTCTCTGATGTTAAGTTTACGGACTAAGTAATTGACCTTGACCTTGGGATCTGCGGGGGTTGGACGGTCGTGGATTTGGCACAGCATGGTAGTAGAGCCTTACAGGAATGCATGTGTGAAATATCAAGCATTTTAGATGAAGGAAATAGAAGTTATAACAATATTTCTCTGATGTTAAGTTTATCCGGACGGACGGACGGACGGACGGACGGACGGACAACCTGACTCCAGTATACCCCCCCTCAACTCGTTGCGGGGGGTATAACTAAAGTCGTGCACCATGATCATATACATTAGAGACTCCAACCATACAAAGTTCGTCCAATTGTGATCGTTCGCCGATCTAAAAAACACTTTTTTCTATACTTTCGTTCATTATCTGGAACTGGGTCAATGCACTATCTTCCATAATACAACCACCGAAGCGTCTATGTAAGAACATCTCTGATTGGTTAAACCTAAAAATAGACGTGAGGACTTTCCCTTTTCAGGGTTTCCGGAAGACATAATCTGATAGTACGCGAATCATGAAAGAAAGTCAATAAAATTAGAAAAAATGTGTTTTTTAGATCGGCGAACGATCACAATTGGACGAACTTTGTATGGTTGGAGTCTCTAATGTATATGATCATGGTGCACGACTTTAGTTTGAGCTGGCGATCAGCTATCGGCCAAATATGACCGATAATCCAGCCGGGCGGCCTCCGATTCTGTGTGAGATTCTTTCGTACACGCAACTTTCGCTTTGGATGGGGTAATCAAAACGCGAATAACTCAATAAATACTTGAAACAGCGATTTGAAGTGAGTATATTCACACACCTAATACCTTTATCGATTGCCAGAGACATATTTCATACATTTAATCGATGTTTATTGTGTTTGTGCGAGCCGGAAAAAAGAGGGCTCTTTCTATAATAGCGCTATTTATACTCACCTTGAATTAACGTATAGTACTGTACGAGACCAAGTGGGTGGGGTAATGGGATATTTTTTAATAGGCATTTTTTTGGTGTCATAGGTCCGAGTCTTCCACCTGTGATCTGAGGTATTCGTGCTCGTATCGTATTAGGAACATAGAGACCGACGCTACTATGATCTATCACAAACAATCAAAGGGCAGTCCGTGGATAAACGAGATCGCCAAAGCCGAGAGTTGGATATCCGATAGAGAGAAAGGTCGAATGGACATCGACAAAGTCGATAGACCAAACACAAAATGGACCTTCGTTCGTTGGATATCGGTCGAGGTGAAGATGATCATCGACGCGCAACAACTTCTCATGGGAGCGGGAAAACTCAAGACGATGGTTAAGACAGAAAAAGGGAATGTATTCCGTCGACACGTACGACGACTACTTGTGTCTGTTTAGGTGCATAGCCATCCAACGTGGAGGGAGACCAGACCGCTGTTGTGAGAAGGCACGAGCTCTGGCTCGCAAATATCTCGGGCATGATAACGGACCGGGTAGCCAGGGAATTCCCCTGGACGATATTAAGAAGGTCGAAGAGCATTTCAAGCTGGGTATTCGCGTGTACGAGCCTACCGCCGATGGAGTGTGGTACCTCATGAAGGTTCCGGCAAATTACGACGTGGTTGGGGGAAAGACAATGACGATAGGAATGTTTGGAGGTCACTCGTTCCTCATAACGAATCTCCGCAAGATGACAACGGTTCACAAAGTCGTGTAACATGCACAGGCACGCGACCACCTGCATGGGTGACATGTCCAGGTAAGAGGGTAGAGAGACCGCAGTCGGCCTACGAGAAGGCGTTCTATCCTAAGGGGTCAGCGAGTGTGAGGTCGATTCAATGGTTGAGCAGAGAAGAGGAGAGGGTGGAAAAGCACATACATCACGCCAACTGCGGTCACGGTGGTGAGAGGTGGGCGGCCGGTGATCCGGTCGACGGTTACTGTCACGAGACCGAGACCGTGTTTCAGTTTCTTTCACGGATGCTACTGGCACGGGTGTCGAGGCATTGCATGAGAGGTAATGCGAGATCGCTGTACAAGAGGACGAAAATTCAAGACGCCAAGATAAGGAGGCGGGTTACGAGCTGGTGGTGATGTGGGAGTGCGAGTGGTTGAATGAGGTGAATACCTACTATCCACAATTGCCACGCGAGGAGGAGACGACTCTGTACCCCCACCAGATAGTCTACGACTTCGAGGCGTATCTCGACAAGTAAAAAACCACGCGACCCACCAAAGACCTGACCATCGAGGTCGAGCACGTTCCTATATCGGTGTCGTTGGGGATACGATGCATGAAGGGATCACACACCTATGCGAACGAGATCCCGACACGCTAGTCGAGAAGTTCGTGACCGAGCTGCAGATGAGAGGCAAGGCAATCAGGGAGGGGGTTAGGAAGAAGTATCTGCCGGCCGACATAGATATGTTATCGAAGTCTCAGCAAGCAAAGATTATTTCTTGGATTGACCAAGTCCCGGTGGTGGGGTGGGGTTCAACTGTAGCAGGTACGACCTGAACCTCATCAAGCAGTACTTTGTAGAGAAGTTGGCGGCCACCGTGAATAAGGTGATGGTCGGAAAGAGAGCCAGCACGACGATGTTTCTGTTTACCCCGGAGTTTAGATTTCTCGACATCATCCAGTATCTGGGACCCGGTACCACGTACGACCGGTGGGTTAAGGCGTACGACTGTAAAACGGTAAAGTCTCACTTTCCATACGAGTGGTTCGATAGCACGGACAAGCTCGACCATCCGGGGCTGCCAGACTATCCCGAATGGTACTCGAAGTTGAAGGGTGAGTTCCTACTGTCGTTGTCCGAGTGGAAAGAGTGTAAGAAGGTATTCCGAGAAAAGGGGATGAAGACGTTCAAGGAATGGTTGCAACACTACAACGACTTGGATGTAGGACCGTTCCTAGAGGCTCTGACTAAAATGACGGAGTTCTACAAGAGAAGAGGCGTGGATATACTCAAGGATGCTGTGTCTCTGCCCGGTGTTTCCCTTCAGTACCTACTCCGCGGGTCGATCGATGGGAAGGCGGACACGCCCGAGCTGTGGTCACCGAAGTCTGAAACTTACGAGATGATGAAGCAGGGATTGGTCGGTGGTCCGTCCATAGTATTCTCCAGATACGCCGAGGCTGGAAGGTCGACGATCAGGGGTCAGGTGGGGAGTCGGGAGGAGAAGATGTGCAAGGCGGTGCTGGGGTACGATGCCAATGCTCTGTACCTATCTACTCTGTCGAAGGACATGCCGTGCGGGGAGGAGCAGATATGGACGTGTGACGACCCGGAAAGACAGTCGTATATAGACCGTTTCGTGAGGAAGGTCAGGAGTGAAAAGTGGTTCGGATTTGCGGATTTTCTATGGTCCCGGAAACGTTGAGAGACAAGTTCTCGGAAATGTCACCGCTGTTCGTTAATCGAGAAGTCGATGAGAACGAGGTTCCACAGCACATGAAGGACTACCTGGCCGGGAACGGGAGGAAAAGAGTCGAAGGACAGAGAAAGCTCGTGGGGGCAATGTCCGCCAAGAAGATGATCATATACTCCCCGCTGCTAAAGTGGTATCTGGAGCACGGTATGATCGTCAAGGCGGTGCATAGGGTGATAGACTACACGCCCGGCAAACCGTTTCAATGGTTCGTTAAAGAGGTCACCGCTGCTAGACGGACGGGGGACGTCGACAAGAGCAAGGCGGTGTTGGCGGAGATATTCAAACTGGTTGGCAACGCGTGTTGTGGCAAGCTGATAGAGGCGCAAGAGAGACACCTGAACACCACATATACGAAGGATGAGAAGACTGTCGATCGGGCACTGAGGTCGGCGTGGTTCGAAGACTTGGAGGAGATTGGGGAGGCTTACGAGATATCGAGCAGGAAGACTCGAGTGGTGATCAAACAGACCGTTTCAGTGTGGCATAGCGGTTCTACCAGTTGGCCAAGCTCGGATGCTGGAGTTCTACTACGATTTCTTGGACAAGTACGTGGATCGCGGAGATTTCGAACTGATACAGATGGACACTGACAGCATGTACTTCGCGCTGTCGGAGAAGACGCTGGAGGCGGTGGTGAGAAAGAATATGAAGAGAAAGTTCAATAAGGAGAGACCGAGTGGTTGGCGTGGGACGTGTGGAGCAACAGAACTCCGGGACTGTTCAAGCTGGAATTCGAAGGGGATAGAGCCATCGCTCTGTGTAGCAAGTGTTACTACGTGAGCGGTGATGGAAAATCTAAGCACTCGGCCAAGGGGATGTCGAAGAGATCTAACGATCTGACTT
>CM055281.1:30305726-30336446 GCA_029237695.1 Conchocele bisecta
CCCTGGGAATAGTGTGATAATCCATGCATCGTGTAGAAGATATAGAGCGGAAGGGAATTTCAATAGGTTTGACCTTTGACCTTCAACTGTGACCTTGACCTTGGACGTAGGTGCGTGGTTATTGATTGCGACACACCTTCTCATCATGAGAAACATCTGTGCCAAGCCATTTGATAATCCATGCATCGGTGTAGAAGATATAGAGCGGAAGGGAATTTCAATAGGTTTGACCTTTGACCTTCAACTGTGACCTTGGACGTAGGTGCGTGGTTAGCAATTTGATAATCCATGCATCAGTGTAGAAAATATAGAGCGGAAGGGAATTTCAATAGGTTTGACATTTGACCTTCAACTGTGACCTTGACCTTGGACGTAGGTGCGTGGTTATTGATCGCGACACACCTTCTCATCCTGAGAAACATTTGTGCCAAGGCATTTGATAATCCATGCATCGGTGTAGAAGATATAGAGCGGAAGGGAATTTCAATAGATTTGACCTTTGACCTTCAACTGTGACCTTGGACGTAGGTGCATGGTTATTGATTGTGACACACCTTCTCAACATGAGAAACATCTGTGCCAAGCCATTTGATAATCCATGCATCGGTGTAGAAGATATAGAGCGGAAGGGAATTTCAATAGGTTTGACCTTTGACCTTCAACTGTGACCTTGACCTTGGACATAGGTGCGTGGTTATTGATGGCGACACACCTTCTCATCATGAGAAACATTTGTGCCAAGCCATTTGATAATCCATGCATTGGTGTAGAAGATATAGAGCGGAAGGGAATTTCAATAGGTTTGACCTTTGACCTTCAACAGTGACCTTGACCTTGGACGTAGATGCGTGGTTTTCCAAGTATGGTTGCTGTAGGCCCAGGAGTATTCCATATACAAGCTTGAGTAAAAAACGTAACCAAGGGGAGATAACTAAGTAATCCAAGGATAAAAGTAGGTCAAGGTCAAATATAGGTCAGGGATTATTGATGTACATCACTAGGAGATGAAGTTGTCCAAGTATGGTTGATGTAGGCCCAGAAGTATTCCATATACAAGCTTGACTATAAACATTAACCAAGTAATTGAAGGTTAAATGTAGGTGAAGGTAAAATAAAGGTCAGGGGTTATTGATGTACATCCCTATGAGAAAAAGTTATCCAAGTATGGTGTCTGTATGCACAATAGTATTCCATGTACAAGCTTGACTAAAAAACCTTAACCAAGGTTGAGTAAAAACCTTAACCAAGGGGAATTAAGTAAGTAATTTAAGGTTAAATGTAGGTCAAGGTCAAATATAGGTCAGGGATTGTTGATGTACATCACTAGGAGATGAAGTTGTCCAAGTATGGTTGGTGTAGGGCCATGAGTATTCCATCTACAAGCTTGACTAAAAACCTTAACCAAAGAGAATTAAGTAAGTAATTCAAGAGGAAATGTAGGTCAAGGTCAAATATAGATCAATCACTATGAGAAAAGGTTGTCCAATTATGGTGTCTGTATGCACAATAGTATTCCATGTACAAGCTTGAGTAAAAAGCTTAACCAAGGTCGAGTAAAAACCTTAACCAAGGGGAATTAAGTAAGTAATTCAAGGCTAAATGTAGGTCAAGGTGAAATATAGGTCAGGGGTTGTTGATGTACATCACTAGGAGATGAAGTTGTCCAAGTATGGTTGGTGTAGGGCCAGGAGTATTCCATCTACAAGCTTGACTAAAAACGTTAACCAAGGGGAATTAAGTAATTCAAGAGGAAATGTAAGTCAAGGTCAAATATAGATCAGGGGTTGTTGATGTACATCACTAGGAGATGAAGTTGTCCAAGTATGGTGGGTGTAGGGCCAGTAGTATTACATATAGAAGGTTGACTAAAAACCTTAACCAAAAGGAATTAAGTAAGTAATTGAAGAGGAAATGTAGGTGAAGGTCAAATATAGATCAGGGGTTATTGATGTACATACCTATGAGAAAAGGTTGTCGAAGTATGGTGTCTGGATGCACAATAGTATTCAATGTACAAGCTTGAAAAAAAAACCTTAACCAAGGTTGACTAAAAACCTTAACCAAGGGGAATTAAGTAAGTAATTCAAGAGGAAATGTAGGTCAAGGTCAAATATAGATCAGGGGTTATTGATGTGCATCACTAGGAGATGAAGTTGTCCAAGTATGGTGGGTGTAGGGCCAGTAGTATTGCATATACAAACTTGACTAAAAACCTTAACCAAGGTTGACTAAAAACCTTAACCAAGGGGAATTAACCAAGTAATTCAAGAGGAAATGTAGGTCAAGGTCAAATATAGATCAGGGGTTATTGATGTACATCACTAGGATATGAAGTTGTCCAAGTATGGTGGGTGTAGGGCCAGTAGTATTCCATATACAAGCTTGACTAAAAACCTTAACCAAGGCGTGACGGTGACGCCGACGCCAACGCCGGGGTGACAACATAAGCTCTACTTATTCTTCGAATAGTCGAGCTAAAAACTTTAACCAAAAAACTTAACCAAAAACCTTAACCATAAAACTTAACCAAAAAACTTAACCAAAAACTTCAAAGTAATTTGACCTTGACATTGGGCACAGGTGCCGCACGGAAGGGGGGTAGAATGAAAATATAGATGATGATAAACACCCATGTGAAGTTTCAAGGTAATGGGCAAAGCAGTTGCAGAGATATAGTATAACGAAAAACTTTAACCAAAAAACTTAACCAAAAACTTCAAAGTAATTTGACCTTGACATTGGGCACAGGGGCCGCACGGGAGGGGGGTAGAATGAAAATATAGATGATGATAAACACCCATGTGAAGTTTCAAGGTAATGGGCAAAGCAGTTGCAGAGATATAGTACAAATGTATAACAAAAAACTTTAACCAAAAAACTTAACCAAAAAACTTTAACCAACTAGATGGCCGCGGCCTGCATGTCACGCCTTGTGGTGAGGCATGGACACTAAAAAAAAAGATATAGTATAACGAAAAACTTTAACCAAAAACTTTAACCAACTAGATGGCCGCGGCCTGCATGTCGCGCCTTGTGGCGAGGCATGGACACTAAAAAAAAAGATATAGTATAACGAAAAACGTAACCAAAAAACTTAACCAAAAACTTTAACCAAAGATCTTAACCAAAAACTTCAAAGTAATTTGACATTGGGCACAGGGGCCGCACAGGAGGGGGTTAGAATGAAAATATAGATGATGATAAACACCCATATGAAGTTTCAAGGTAATGGGCAAAGCAGTTGCTGAGATATAGTATAACGAAAAACTTTAACCAAAAAACTTAACCAAAGAACTTAACCAAAAACTTCAAAGTAATTTGACCTTGACATTGGGCACAGGGGCCGCACGGGAGGTGGGTAGAATGAAAATAGAGATGATGATAAACACCCATATGACGTTTCAAGGTAATGGGCAAAGCAGTTGCTGAGATATAGTATAACGAAAAACTTTAACCAAAAAACTTAACCAAAAACTTTAACCAAAAAATTTAACCAAAAAATTTAACCAAATACTTCAAAGTAATTTGACCTTGACATTGGGCACAGGGGCCGCACGGAAGGGGGGTAGAATGAAAATATAGATGATGATAAACACCCATGTGAAGTTTCAAGGTAATGGGCAAAGCAGTTGCAGAGATATAGTATAACGAAAAACTTTAACCAAAAAACTTAACCAAAAACCTTAACCAAAAACTTTAACCAAAAAACTTAACTAAAAAACTTAACCAAAAACTTTAACCAAAGAACTTAACCAAAAACTTCAAAGTAATTTGACCTTGACATTGGGCACAGGGGCAGCACGGGAGGGGGGTAGAATGAAAAACTTTAACCAAAAACTTTAACCAAACTAGATGGCCGCGGCCTGCATGTCGCGCCTTGTGACGAGGCATGGACACTAAAAAAAAAGATATAGTATAACGAAAAACTTTAACCAAAAAACTTAACCAAAAACTTTAACTAAAAAAATTTAACCAAAAACTTAACAAAAAAACTTAACCAAAAACTTCAAAGTAATTTGACCTTGACATTGGGCACAGGCCGCATGGGGATGGGAGGGGGGTAACATGAAAATATAGATGATGATAAACACCCATGTGAAGTTTCAAGGTAATGGGCAAAGCAGTTGCAGAGATATAGTATAACGAAAAACTTTAACCAAAAAACTTAACCAAAAACCTTAACCAAAAACTTTAACCAAAAAACTTAACTAAAAAACTTAACCAAAAACTTTAACCAAAGAACTTAACCAAAAACTTCAAAGTAATTTGACCTTGACATTGGGCACAGGGGCAGCACGGGAGGGGGGTAGAATGAAAATATAGATGATGATAAACACCCATGTGAAGTTTCAAGGTATTGGGCAAAGCAGTTTCAGAGATATAGTATAACAAAAAAATGTAACCAAAAACCTTAACCAAAAACTTTAACCAAAAAACTTAACCAAAAAACTTTACCAAAAACACTTAAAACCTTAAACAAAAATACTGATGGCCGCGGCCTGCATGTCGCGCCTTGTGACGAGGCATGGACACTAAAAAAAAAGATATAGTATAACGAAAAACTTTAACCAAAAAACTTAACCAAAAACTTTATCCAAAAAACTTAACAAAAAAACTTAACCAAAAACTTCAAAGTAATTTGACCTTGACATTGGGCACAGGGCCGCACGGGAGGGGGGTAGAATGAAAATATAGATGATGATAAACACCCATGTGAAGTTTCAAGGTAATGGGCAAAGCAGTTGCAGAGATATAGTATAACAAAAAACTTTAACCAAAAAACTTAACCAAAAACTTTAACAACCATAAAACTTAACCAAAACACTTAACCAAAAACAAAACTTCAAAGTAATTTGACCTGACAATTGGGCACATGCCGCCGACAAGGGGGAAGGGGGTAGAATGAAAATATAGATGATGATAAACACCCATGTGAAGTTTCCAGGTAATGGGGCAATAAAGCAGTTTGCAGAGATAGTAGTAACGAAAAACTTTAACCAAAAAACTTAACCAAAAACTTTAACCAAAAAACTAAACCAAAAACTTCAAAGTAATTTGACCTTGACATTGGGCACAGGGGCCGCACGGGAAGGGGGGAGGGGGGTAGAATGAAAATATATGATGATGATAAACCACCCATGTGAAGTTTCAAGGTAATGGGCAAAGCAGTTGCAGAGATATAGTACAAATGTATAACAAAAAACTTTAACCAAAAAACTTAACCAAACACTTTAACCATAAAACTTAACCAAAAAACTTAACCAAAAACTTTAACCAAAGATCTTAACCAAAAACTTCAAAGTAATTTGACTTAAGGGCCAAAAACTTCAAAGTAATTTGACATTGGGCACAGGGGCCGCACGGGAGGGGGGTATAATGAAAATATAGATGATGATAAACACCCATATGAAGTTTCAAGGTAATGGGCAAAACAGTTGCTGAGACATAGTATAACGAAAAACTTTAACCAAAAAACTTAACCAAAGAACTTAACCAAAAACTTCAAAGTAATTTGACCTTGACATTGGGCACAGGGGCCGCACGGGAGGGGGGTAGAATGAAAATAGAGATGATGATAAACACCCATATGAAGTTTCAAGGTAATGGGCAAAGCAGTTGCTAATATAGTATAACGAAAAAAACTTTAACCAAAAAAACTTACCCAAAAAAACTTAACCAAAAAACTTTAACCAAAAACTTTACCAAAAAACTAACCAAAAACTCAAAGTAATTTTGAACCTTGATTGGGCACAGGGGCCGCACGGAGGGGGTAGAATGAAAATATAGATGATGATAAAACACCCATGTGAAGTTTCAAGGTAATGGGCAAAGCAGTTGCAGAGATAATTTAACCAAAAACTTTAACCAAAGCTAAATAATTTACCGACTTACACTAAGTAAGTACGAAAAACCTTAACCTTAAAAACCACCTTATTACCACTTAATCCCAACTTTAACAAAAGTTTAACCAAAGAACTCAACCAAAAACTTTAACCAAAAAACTTAACCAAAAACTTTAACCGGACACAAGTATGTACGTACGTACGTACTCCAAACGGCCGACTATATAGCGCTTTCCGCAAGTGGGCGCGACAAAAAATTAACCAAAAACTTTAACCAAAAAACTTAACCAAACAACTTAACCAAAAAACTTAACCAAAAACATTAACCAAAGAACTTAACCAAACAACTGAACCAAACAGCTTAACCAAAAACTTTAACCACACACATGTACGTACGTACGTACGTACGTACGCCATGTACGTACGTACGTACGCCAAACGGCCGACTATATCGCGCTTTCCGCAAGCGGGCGCGACAAAAATTACCAATTACTGACCTTGGTCGTGTTCTGGCATTGGACACTGTAGCTGTTGCTGTGTGATCTGTCTGGCTTCTTGCTCTTGTTCATCATTCCACACAACATTATCCCTAAAACAGATCATAAAATGTTCTGAGCATGTACTCCATTCTCATGCTCAAATAATGAAGTTCGATTGGTTGAGGCTGAGATGTGCGATTGTCGTTTTTCACCGATACAATAGACATTTGCGAAGAATTCAACTTTTCTCTCATGCAGCACAGTAGCATCGCTACACCAGTCAACGGTATAAATTTGCAATTTTGTTCACTAAAATATAGCAATAATCTGCAGGCCGTTGGCGTTCATACTTCGCTATATTGTTATTGATAGAAAATTCTACAATATGAGACAAAAATATTATTATACACTCACCTAATAAAGTGTGTATTAGCAAAATTCTTAGGTCACTCTCCATGAAGTAGAAAGTAAACAAACAACGCTACAAACACAAATTTGAAAATACTAGCTACTTCGTCATAAGACATATGTAATGCAATGTACCGTAATGTAATTAGAATTTGTATATGTACTCAGAACTAGCAGCACATTTGATAATTTTATAACAAGAATCTGACTATTAACTGTCTCCTGCTATCATGACTCAGATTCCAAATATGTGCAGGTACATGCAATATATCTTGTTTTCAGCACACAACTCCATTTTCAAATGCAATTCTGTCATTTGTACCTGTGAAATCAGGGCTCCAGATAAGGAATTCGTAATTGAGTATTTTCAATCAATCATTTCTGAAGCAATTGGGTATTTCAAAATTTTAATTGGGTAAAATAGAGTGAGTGAGTGAGTGAATAGGGTTTAACGTCCGCTTTTCTGACATAGAGGTACAGGCCTCAGGGAGTCTACACGCAGACGGGTCAACGGGGTCGTGTCCCGTATCCACCTGTCCGAGGGGGGTAAATCCCAACTTCAGAACTCAATATTTACAATCAAAATATAAATTCAGTCCTGAAATTAGAACAACCTGATCTGGTGCCAGGCCCTTGCCACACCAGCATCATTTATCCCATCCCCTAAAAGTAATAGGATTAGCGTTAATCTTACTTTTATATATGGGGCATAGCCTGACTCAACTCTCACATACAAGAAAGCCAAAAATGTACATGAGGGCCAAATCCGGTATAGTGGGTTCCGGAAAGTATGAACCCAATCGTTAAGTCAGTTTAGTCGCCTTTTACGACAAGCAATGGCTACTGCAGCGGGTAAAATAGAATCACACTACTGTTTACACATCAACAGACAGCAATTATTGAATAGTTTGCTTCGAAATGAAAACACATCTTGGTATTTCATTAGAATTGTCTCCTTGGAGACAATTCTAATGAAATACCAAGATGTGTTTTCATGGAAAATAATAAAAAAAATGCTATATTTGTGGTCTGTTTTCTGCAGCATGATAAAGGTACCACAAAATTGTTATTGCTTTTTTGATACTCGCTACTTCTGATTTCAATTGTGTTTTTGGCAATTTTAATTGGGTATTTAAGCAAATCTGCAGCTTATCTGCAGCTCTGGAAATTAATAACTTCTGTCTCATTACAGGGCGGCAACTTGAAATCACCTGGGTGCATCTGGAGATATTTATCCCTGACAGTAACTACTGACAGTAACTGTCAGGGATACATATCTCCTGATGCACCCAGGTGATTTCAAGTTCAAAATGCTGTGATTCTGGAAGTTACCTGAACTTCCGTCAATTTGGTGCACCTGCAGGTTATAATTACCTCCCCTGGTGTAATTAATTCATGACTATTGTGCACCAAGCTAGTTGCAAACAGTAACTATTGCAATCTACTCCCGTACTGTCCATAGCCAGTCTGGCTACGGATGGTATGCGAGTAGTCGTGTCTTGATATACATGTAAAGTGGTATTTTCCTGTGGAATTTCTAAAAACAGTGATAAAGTATCAAATTTGCATATTTTTAAATTAAATAACTTGTGGGTTATTTCAATATGCATGTAAATAGTAGTTTTTAAATATTTTGAGCTTCTATAGAAATAAAAAAAATAATATATTTATTGACAAAATTCATGAATATCAGAAAAATAAACTTTTTGTTTTGGTAAAAAATTGTATTGAAATCAACAATATAATGCTGGTGTATGTTTGTAAATGTAAACTAGGGTTCAATCCAAGTGTTTATACAGTTAGATGCTGTATATATTCAGTTTTATTGAAAAATGTAAAAAGCCACAAAACAAATAGCAGTTATCACAACCCAACTTGATTGGGTCGGTGATGTTCTCGACTAGAATGCGAGTACCGGTAGATTGCAAGAGTTACTGTTCGCAAGTACATGTATGCACCATGCTTCTGGGGCACGTTTCACTGAACATTGTATGGTCGAGACACCAGTTTTCGGGGTAGTCGAGTTTTCGGGGTATTCACATATTTTGTAATGTATATACATGTGTGCAGCCGCAATGTGCTTTACGCCAGGCGATAAAAATAAGCATGACTTGACGTACATTAAGTCCTTTAAAAATGCCACCAAATCCAGAGTTTGGACTAAATACTTGTGATTTTTGTAATTTAGGTCACGAACCTATCGTGATTTTCTGCGTCCGCCATTAATCTGCTCTTTAATATTGTTAATATCATAAACAATAGAAAAGTTTCAAGCTTTCCTTCACTGTGCCTCATTCATCTGCGAGATGATTAACAGCTACCGTAATGAAAACTCGGGACAAATTAGCAGATTTATTGACACTTTCGGAACATATACCCCGAAAACACCAACCAAAAGTCAAGATTCAAGATGGCTGACTCCTGTGTTGCTAAACACGCTGACGTGAATTTTAATCTAACAATAATCTTATTTTTAAGGCAAGAAACATTGAAAGAAATGTTTACCCATTGGATTAACGCTAGTTGATGAACTTGTTAATACCCCGAAAACTAGACCCACCATCATACGACTAAGAAGGCCCCTGATTAGCTTAGATAATCTCAGCTCTACGGATGCCTTTTACTATTTCATCTGTCTTTTATATTTTCTGTATCTGTAGATTCTCGTCTCTACGGATTTGTATCTACAGATACAGAAAATATAAAAAGACAGATGAAATAGTAAAAGTCATCCGTAGAGCTGAGATTATCTAAGCTAGCCCCTGATGTATCATAATCAACATTATTCATTGGGTAGTTTAAAATGTCTAGACAATCAAAAAACATGTTTTATGAGCCGTAAACTAAACTCCCTAAAATAAAACAAAAATATGACAACTTTTTAAAGGTGCATGCCCACTCAGTAGGCACAACATGTTCTTTATATCAGAGACATCATCTGAGATATTTTCTGGCAAAATAAACATTTATTCACTATTACCCCACGTATAACGATTGGCATTACACACATTTTATATCTAACGTTATATTTACACACTGCTTTCAGGGGCGATAATCGTGTTTCCTTAAAATGTTAACGGACATTACTATTAATGCTTCGTACTAATGTTTTGATGTCCAATGATCATACTTTATAATCTGTCGAAAATATTATTTTTTCAGCTGACGCATTTAATTAGTATAAATACTTACAAAATATGCCCCATTTGCATCTAAAAATAGCCTGATACCACCGCGCGTCACTATCAGTAAAATAAATATTACTAAATGATTATATCTGTATAGCTTGCACTCGTAATGTTTTAGAACTGGTGGAATAGTGACACAATTATACACTTGTTTAATTCATATAAAGAACATTTTGTGCCTACCGAGTGGGCATGTACCTTTAATGTCCAGTAAAAATGTGTGATACGCAGTTATCTCCCTTGTGGCTCTTGCAACATTGTTTACATGACAAGAAAGTTTGAGCAGGCTTCAGCCTAGACATAGCACTATGGCTTTACTACCGCTAAATAGAAAATAAAATAATACATGATAAAAGTCAGATAATGAAAAATAGAAGTTAAACATGATATACATATAGAGACATGGCATGTTAGTCTACTGTTACTGTTAGTCTAGCTACAATATGCGTAGCGGTAATAGCGAGAGCGGAAGTATGACTATTCATTCTACTGTTAGTCTAGAATGAATAGTCATACTTCCGCTCTCGATTACCGCTACGCATATTGTAGCTACTGTTAGTCTAGCTTCAGCCATCAGGTATTCACCATGCATTGTGTTCAAACACATTTCTAGTATCTGTCAGAAGCCTGTTTCCAAACTGTGGTCGTTTTTCTTCGTCTGACTTATCGGTGTCTATAAGTTCTGCCATGGCAGTGGTAAGTATTCGTTAGTTTATTCTTGCCAAATAACATAACCACATGAAATATTATTTGTTGTTGTTGTTGTAGTTGCAATTGTCTGTCTTGAGTTCCAGCCGCTGACTTTTGCATGTGCCTGATAACTGCAAATACTGCCTCAAAAGAACAACAAATGTCAATGAGTGCTTTATTATCAGTGTATTGTTCTGAATGTACGAGTATATATTTGTTTGTTTTTTATATTAAAGTTTGATTAGAGTATTACAAACTCATATTGAATATACTAATCATGGTTAGGAAATATACACTACTAAGTTATATCCCAAGATAGTCAGAAAATCGAAAGAGCATCAGTTTAATAGAATGTAACTATTTGAAAGCATATGTACCAAGCAGACATATAGTGCTAAGCCTTATTTTCATACCTCGAACGCATGTCTCACAAGAGTAGAAATGTACAACAATAAAAAATGATGAATAGAATGGATAAATAAAACAAAACAATGACGATAAAGACAAACATAGTATATTTGATATAGCGGTAGGCATCACAGGACGGTTGAAAATAGCCAAAATTGGCTGTTTTTCTGAGGGCGGCGGGTGACTTATAAAAATCACCGCCTCTCACAATCAGTTAAGGAGGCTCTTGCGACAAATATTGAAAAATACTCGCAAATGAAGTACAAATCGTGCGCCATAATAAAAAATGAAGTAACTGCATCAGATGTGCATATTTATTTGTTTACAAAGTTACCCCCACCCACCTATTTTTAGCCAGAAATTTCAAAACGACGTAATTTTTTGGAATTGTTTTCATGAAAATATGAGTCACAGAGGCTTTCTTATGACTTTTTCTATCACTTGTAATACCACACCATTTCCTGAAAATGATTCCAAATTGGGGTCATAACCACCTCAAATTTTCGCTACAAATGTCCGAAAAATACCCAATCTAAATTGTTCCTTCTGTATATTCATGCAGTGACCTCTAGCTCTGGGGTCTCTGTTCAGAGTAAGCAGCTAATCTCTGTCTGCGTTGTCTGCTCCTCTCAGTATTTTAACTCTGTCAATGCCTTAGCATACACATTCATGTGAACTGCGTCAAATGACATATGTCTATCTGGTTCAATCATGTGATATATTGATTTATTTTGCAATATCTTTGGGGGCATGGGTAAACTTTTCATTTGCTATTGTTCTGGGAAACATTTTTCTTATCAGCACACTACTGTCTCAAGAGAGAGATTGTGACTAATCCGTTTTATCAGTTCTGACCAAGCTTGTTGCAGTTTTTCTCCGGGCACTCCGGTTTTCCTCTACAATAGAAGCAGATCTCAGCCATATGACTAGCTATTTATAGCATGCTGGTCGAGTGTACATAGACAACTTTTTTGAGTATTTTAGGCCAGGTTCATGTGATCCGGGTGTGTCAAAACACGGTCTCTCTCAGTCTGTGAGTCTTTCGAGTGAGCCGAAAAGTTAGCGGCTGAAATTGGGTATGACTAAAATAAGAAAAGGGCCCTTTTCTAAGAAAAGGACAGAAAAGGACTTCGTCTCTAAGAAAAGGGCCTATAAAAACCACATTAACGGTTCAAATGAGTGTAAAACAATGTTTATATATGTATAACGATATTTTATTGAGGTACCCATAAAATAAAACCCATATCATGAAGAATAAAGATGTTGTGCCATTTGAAGTAATCTCGACTCAAAACGTGTATTGAACTATACAAAATGGCGGACAGAAAAGGACCTCGTGTCTAAGAAAAGGGCCTATAAAACCCACACTAACGGTTCAAATGCGTGTAAAACAATGTTTATATATGTGAAACGATATATTTTATTGAGGTACCCATAAAATAAAACCCATATGAAGAATAAAGATGTTGTGCCATTTGAAGCAATCTCTACTAAAACAGTGTACTGAACTATTTAAAATGACGGACAGAAAAGGACTTCGTGCCTAAGAAAAGGGCCTATAAAAACCACATTAACGGTTCAAATGAGTGTAAAACAATGTTTATATATGTATAACGATATGTTATTGAGGTACCCATAAAATAAATCCCATATCATGAAGAATAAAGATGTTGTGCCATTTGAAGTAATCTCGACTCAAAACGTGTATTGAACTATACAAAATGGCGGACAGAAAAGGACCTCATTTGTAAGAAAAGGGCCTATAAAACCCACACTAACGGTTCAAATGAGTGTAAAACAATGTTTATATATATGTGACGATATATTTTATTGAGGTACCCATAAAATAAAACCCATATCATGAAGAATAAAGATGTTGTGCCATTTGAAGCAATCTCTACTAAAACAGTGTATTGAAATATTTAAAATGACGGACAGAAAAGGACTTCGTGCCTAAGAAAAGGGCCTATAAAAACCACATTAACGGTTCAAATGAGTGTAAAACAATGTTTATATATGTATAACGATATTTTATTTAGGTACCCATAAAATAAATCCCATATCATGAAGAATAAAGATGTTGTGCCATTTGAAGTAATCTCGACTCAAAACGTATATTGAACTATACAAAATGGCGGACAGAAAAGGACCTCGTGTCTAAGAAAAGGGCCTATAAAAACCACATTAACGGTTCAAATGCGTGTAAAACAATGTTTATATATGTATAACGATTGAAATATTTAAAATGGCGGACAGAAAAGGACTTCGTGTCTAAGAAAAGGGTCTATAAAAACCACACTAAAGGTTCAAATGAGTGTAAAACGGTTGTTTATATGTGTAATGATATTATATTGATGTACCAATAAAAATCCAGGGTACGTGCGGAATTATATTCCGATTCCGATTCCACATGTACTCTGAAATTTATATTTAATTTATATTTCAGACAGAAAAAGACGTCTGTCTTAAGAAAAGGGCCTATATAAACTCTGTGTAGAGGTCTATTCTAACCCGCTGGCCCTGCCTTAAATAACCTTAGCTGCCTTAAATAGGCTGTTAAGCACCAATAATCATTTGGAAAACAATGTATTGCTATAAGATATTGCTATATAATGCACCGTTGGCGCGGCCTTAAGTAATATTAGCTATTAGTAGCTGTTGATAGACTGTTAAACACCAATAATCAATCAAAATATACTGGACACTTTTATTGGAACCAAGCACGAGTACTGTTACTATCATGAAAGAAAAAGAAAACATGACATCAACATTTTTATTTATTTTATTATATATTAGCATTTTGTTCATGTTTCCATGTCACCCAGGGCCCGGTGTTATAAAACTTTTTCCGTGCTCAACCTCGGCCCGGGACATGATGGTTATACAATGTTTGCAAATGTTAAAATCCATTTCTGCATATGCATATGAAACAGTTGCCAATGGTAACATTACCAACTTCTATTTCTGACAAGTGTAGATCCTAATCATATACGACGCGTGGTTGGGAAGTGTCTAATTCACGCTCGCTCTGGTGTGCCGACGCATGTTAGATCCTTCGTTTAGCGACTGGTGCCTTCGACGGGGTCCTAGATTTCTCCGCTCGTTTTCGTTTGGTTTGGCACGGTTTCCTCCCCGATCAGCATACGCATCTGCGCGGTTTAGTTTCCGCATACACCAGATCTACACGGTCATATAGTGTCTGATGCGTATGCTGATCTGGTCTATGCTGGTCGAACATGTGTGTCGTAAACTCCATTTTCTCAACCAGGGAACATACATAGACCCCCGGTGGAGAAAATGGCGTTTACGAGGAACATACATAGACCCCCCGGTGGAGAAAATGGCGTTTACGAGGAACATACATAGACCCCCCGGTGGAGAAAATGGAATTTACGAGGAACATACATAGACCCCCGATGGAGAAAATGGAGTTTACCAGCATAGACCAGATCAGCATACGCATCTGCGCGGTCATATAGTGTCTGATGCGTATGCTGATCAGATGCGTATGCTGATCAGACTGTGTGGATGCATAGGCTGATCTGGATCTACACTTGATGCGAAACCAATAAGCCCTCTTTCTCCAGTGTAGCTCTTGATCAAATCTATATTGCTTGTAAGAAGCATGGCGGGTGTTTCATTTATGGAATTGGGAACGGTGCATATCCTGATCAGGCTGTGTGGATGCACAGGCTGATCTGGATCTACAATGGATGCGAAACCAATAAGCCCCCTTTCTCCAGTGTAGCTCTTGATCAAATCTATATTGCTTGTAAGAAGCATGGCGGGTGTTTCATTTATGAAATGGGAACGGTGCAGATCCTGATCAGACTGTGTGGATGCACAGGCTGATCTGGATCTAAACTGGTCGCAAAATCCATTTCTCTAGTGACAGCAATATTTAACCTTGATTCAGGGACGGGTCGGCCAACTACCAACATACCTGTCTCAACCGCTCAAGACCCATCAGGAAGTCAAATGTATCGTCGTCAGTACTTCGACAGCGGACGCAGACATAGCCGACGTGAATGTCTTGCCACTTCTTCCGGTCGTCTTTGTCGACGCCGTCGCACGTGTAATGAACCCATAGGTTACATGTCTGAATAAAATAATTTATCATGGTTCAATGTAGATTTTGGTTCCATAACACGTTATGTTATTTTTTTTTTTATCATAATTTATATATTTATATTGTTCACGGTGCAAATCAATGGTGTATACTGGTCTCATTGCGCGTAAGGCCAATTTTAATCACGTAACGTCGCATATCTTATCTTATAGGTAATAAAAGCCGTGTGCATTGATTCGGAAAATACACCGTCATAAACCAATTTGGTCGGGTGTCAACGGCTTTAGCAGTATGTGTATTGTGTTTGTCATACACAGGTTTGTCGCGTGCCACTGGTGTAATCATAGTGTAATCATAGTTTACGATTGGATGCTTGACTATCACCTAATGATATAAGTCCAATTTCATTTTCATTATACATTTATTATTCATAAATTATATTGAACCCAAGAACATTAGCCACACTAGTTATTTATGTGTGTCCGTTTAAGAGAGGATCCACAGAAATATTATTATACCCCCACTACGAAGTAGGCCAATGGTCAAAAAATGGTTACCCTGTTTGATCAGGATCTGTACTGCATGTGTTAATATATATTATAAATATGTAACAGTATATTATATACAACAAGAAAAATCAATAAACTTTTATTTAGAAGATATATAACATATAAAACTCCACAATGCGCTCCGAAATCTCCATGATGAAATATCAGTGTATGCCCTGATCGTATATCACGATCCGTCACTGTATAGCACCGTAACTATATCTCACTTTCTTGTAAATATTTGTAATTGTCGTAACTCTGTTTTCTAAATAACCGGCTGATATGCAAAGTAGAGAGAGCGTAACACTTATACCTCGCAGTAAATACAGTTTGTTTTACAGTTTTCGGCACATACCGAACACGCATATTTCGCCATGTTGCCTCAATGACAATAAACGTAATGAGAGATGGCATTTTTTTTTTTATCTTATATTTAAGGGTAGGAATTGGCTCGAGGACCTTCCAAATCCGGGCATTTGAACCCAAAAGTGTCAGGTCAATGACCGTTGGCCCGTTTGTTTCCGAATTTACTAATATCTGCCATACAGTCGAAATATGTGCATTAAATGAAGGAGGCAATGAGGCGGTTAATTTAACCTAGCTAGTTCATTCTCCTATCGCACGAAGCCGGTATGTAAGACCGTGAAAAAGGCTGAGTGTGAGTGCATGTGATATATGGAGACTCAGCCGTAACAGTGTTATCCTATATAATGATGATATTTGACGATTGGTCAGGACATAACATATCAGGCCGGGAATGATCGATATTTGGTTATGCAAAGTATGATGTAATATGTTTTCGGGCCCAGCTACTGTCGTTTCGCGGCTTATCGTTATATACGATTTGCAATTATTCGAGTTCAGGTGTGGCGTTTATCTGTTACTATTTGGTTATATGACAATGTGTTTCACATATTCTGAAGACGAAAGAAAAAGAGAAGATAATACACGGCGGTATAGCAATTGCCCATATATTTGTGAGTGGCCCATACCATACCGCCGGTCATGGTCCAAAATGTTAAATTTGATTTCAGACGATGCATATTACAGTCAATAATGTTTAATAAGAGTAATGCGGGCGGCCAATTCCGGTCTATTCTGCATTACTCCGTCAGATGAATGGTGGGGAAACCGGAGTACCCGGGGAAAACCACCTCCTCCGGCAAGTAATGACAACTTCACATACGTCGGTGTAGAGGTGAAGAGCTGTGATCGAACAGTTACCGGGACCAATGCCGGCTCTTTACTGCCGGTCCAAATGACGGCATCAGCTACTTTCACTCCGTGCCCGGCGCCGGCCACACCGCAACGATGTCCATTTGGTTCTACAACATATCTTTTAAAACAAGAGAACATGATTAAGGGTTAAACAGGAGGCGATTGGCTGCCATTATTAACCTCTTGTGTAGAAGTTGGGGGTAAAAAAAAAAAAAAAAAAAAGTATAGGGTGCGGTCGCCAGTATTGGAAGACGATTATTGGTCAGTGGGAGTTGGGGTAGAGGTTGCAAGTTGTCCTAGTCCATGTATATGGTGTCATCGGAATTGTGTATGGTACAGAGGGAGGGTGGGCAGTGATATGTATATTTATTAATACATAGGTAATCTATATATATATACATCTATATATTGTCGAATGTATCGTTGTCATACTGGTTATACTATGTTATGCTTGGAGATTGGGTTTGCGTTAATTTATTTAGTTTAGCTTCATGTATTAGCCCCTACGAGCCTGTACATATCGTCTCGTTAATATCCCAGTACTAATCCTCGATAAGGCAATCCATACCAGATAGACTTTCCCGGGCCAGTTCCGATCGAGTACATACCCATTGGATGGGGGAGAGATCACTTGTCTAATATTTATATCTACAGCCTGATACTAATATGTAATAGACTTTTTCAGATTGGGTTTGTCTTAATTTATTTAGTTTAACTTCATGTGTTAGCCCACATGAGCCTGTACACATGAAGTACATGTACACATGTATTCATTGTTGCACTTTCACATTCGTTTGTATCATGCGAAACAATCAACAGTGGTACACAGTGCCAGCTTCTGGCCCAGGTGAAGCTCCCACGTATCGGGTTCTCGGCGTCCGCATACCAAAGTATAATGCCTCACACGAAACATACATGTATACGTACATTTATATACCTCCCGCATACAGGCACATTTAACTTAAGATACTAAAAAAAAACAACATGAAATTCACATGTAATGTTATTGGGAAAGGATGAGCACTAAATACATTGTTTCAATGTACATGTATTGATGATATAACATATATACAACCAATATGCTGTTATGTTTGGAGATTGGGTTCTGATTGGGTTGAGCTACCGCACCCCACCTAATACATGTAATAGATCACTTGTCTTATATTTATGTTTACAGCCTGATACTAATAGACTGTTTCAGATTGGGTTTGTCTTAATTTATTTAGTTTAACTTCATGCGTTACCTACACCAGCCTGTACATATCGTCTCGTTAATTTCCCAGTACTAATCCTCGATAAGGCAATCCATACCAGAGATACTTTCCCAGGACAGTTCCGATCGAGTACAGACCCATTGGTGGATCACTTGTCTTATATTTATATTAGTTATATGTTGCTATGTTTTGAGATTTGGTTCTGATTCTGTTGGGCTACCGCACCCCACCTAATACATGTTAACGTTAACTACATGTATATACATCATACTTGTAAACATAAGCTGCGTACATGGATCTTGCAACATTGTCAACCAGTGACGATATTTACAGTAGTTTTCATATCTGGGATGGAGACAATGGGGCCTAGTGTCACGGACATAACTTAGCTAGGACAACTCCATCGTATTTTTATTGTGTTCCTACCCTTAGTACCGGTGTATACATGTGTACATGTATTGTATTTTGAAGTATGATTCATTATATTATTTAATTGTGCAGAATTTATTATTATTATTTTTTATATTTTTGGAGCAGCGGTATTATGTTATATTTTATTCCAGTACCCTGTCGCCTTAATGTATTTTAGTACAGCTAAGTGTATTTCCGTTTCACATTCTTTAGGGGGGAATATTAAATTATATGGGGACGATATAATATTATTTTTTTAAGCAAACAGCGGCTAAATCTTTTCTTGCTGATTCATGCGTTGGACAGAAGAAGAAATAGTGGTCCAGTTCTTCTATTTCGTCTTCATCGCACTGACTACAGTTTATATCTATATCAGTATTGCTGCCCTGTGGATAACGATTTGCCTTTATACCATTTCTGCCTAATCTAAGTCGTGTGATTATTCTGTCTGCCCGCCTATCCTTACTGTATAATTTACACGTAACTGGGATTGTGGGAATCATTGATTGCAGTATGTGCCCACCGTGCTTACTTTCATGAATGTTATTCCAACGTGTTTGCCATTTGTATCTTGATTGTTTGCTAATAACAGAATATATTTCTCTATGAGTAGGTAGTGTTAATTCATCAGTGCCTGTCAAATGTGCTGAAGCAGCCGCGCGATCTGCTTCTTCATTACCGGGTATTCCAATATGGGAAGGGACCCAGTCTATATTTATAAGCTTGCCCTGTTCCACTGTTCTGCTTATTAGTGTCTTAATGTCATGTATTTTGTCGGGTCTCGTTTTAGATGTACCTGAATTAATAGCTTGAACAGAGCTTAATGAATCTGTTATAATTACTGTGTTTTTGTAGTCATTTAGCGTAAGGTTGTATATAAGGGCCTTTTCTATGGCAATAAGCTCTGCTGTAAATACACTTAGAGTGGATGCCAACTTATATTGTTCTATATGATCTAGTTGGGGTACCACAAAAGCAGCTGATGTTATTCCTAGTTTCTGAATGTTTGCTACCGTCCGTGTATACCTGTAGCGTGTCTTTCCAATGGTGGTGAATGTAATCTGTTGCGTTTGTAAGGCTGAGGGCTGGATCCCTATTATTATATATTATTATTTCTGTAAGGTCAGATCTTGCTGTGATTTCAAATGGGTAATAAGGTATGTGTGTGAAGAATGGTTGTATTTACAGTCATTTAGTCCATATTCTTCTTTTAGGCTTATAGCGTTCATTGCATAACATGTTTTTATTTTATTATTGTTAGATTGATACTTTTTATTCGGTTTACTAGGACCTCTTTTAATTCTTAACAATGTTGTATTTATATGTACGTTTGGGTTGTATTAGTTCGTTAAGTGGTAGGTTTAGTTACACCATGTGGCTGGGTGCGAGCCCAGTATTTTAGTAAATTACATTCACGTCGCAGATCCAGTGGTTGTACAACTGTTTCTACTTCTATTGCTGCGGCTCTTAGTTGATTGATAGGCACCCGTTGCTACTTTTAATGCTGCTCTTTGAATTATTTCTAGTTTATTAGATGACTGGCCGCTGCGCCGTCTTTGTATAACATACAGCCGTAGTCCATTTTAGATAGTATATTAATGCTTTATAGAATCGTAGGAGAGACGGTTTGTCTGCTCCATATGATGTACCTGATATAAGTTTCATTAGATTAAGGTCCTTCCTACACCGTTGGACTAGGTCTGTTACATGAGGACCCAGGTTAATCTGTCGTCTAATATCATACCTAGAAATTTTGCACATTTCTTGTAAGGGATTGATTGGTTGTTCACCACTAGATTTTTTATTCTATAGTACTGTTCTCTTTTATAGGTATACCGCTGCTCCGCATCTTTGTAGCACAATGTCCCTCCGTTATGAAATATGACTGCCTCAGTTTTAAGTGGGGAGATTTTAAACCCCCATTTATTTTGCCATATTGTAATTTTATCTAGTGATGTCTGTACAACTCCGAGGGCTACATCTAGATTCGCATGTGCATTCCAGATCGCGCTGTCATCAGCAAATTGTGATAGGTCTTCTTTTTTACGTGTATTCTTATTAGCATTGTTAAGTTCAGTATGCAGTGTGTCAATCATGATGTTGAATAATATTGGACTAACGACGCTGCCCTGGGGGCAACCATTATCTATGTTTTGGAATTCGGAGTGCTCTGTTCCTATTATGACTCTAATTTTCCTGCCCGTAAGAAATTTGTCAAGCCATAACACCATTCTGTTATTTATGCCCTTCTCTATGAGTTGCTCTATTGTTCCTTTTGTCCACATTAGGTCAAAGGCTTTCTCTAGGTCTAAGAAGACAGCAACGACCGTTTTCTTTTCCATCATAGCTGTTTTAATTACGGTTTCCAGTCGTGCTAGTTGATCTAAGGTAGATCTTTGATTTCTGAATCCTGATTGAGTCGGGCTTATTTTTTGGTTTGATTCTATATGGTGCTTTAACCTATTCGCTACCATCGTTTCCATCACTTTGCAAATTGTTGGTGTTAACGATATTGGTCTGTATGATGATGGATGCGTTGTATCCTTTTTAGGTTTTAATATAGGGATGATGGTAGCTTCTTTCCAGGAGTCAGTAGGGTACCGTTTTCCCAGGATTTATTTATAGCCAGAAGCAATTGTTCCATAGATTCAATAGGGAGATGCTTTAAAATTGTATAGTGTATTTTATCTGCTCCTGGTGCTGTATTCTTTTTACTTTTAAGGGCAGCTTTTAGTTCTGACATGATGAAACGTCTATTGAGGCAGGTTCCTTCATTTAATTCAGGAATTATTGTTTGTGTATCTATCTTAGATTGGATAATTGGATCTCTTTGTTCTTAACTTGTCTAAATTCTGGTGTAAGGTTGTCGTTACTTGAAATTTAGTTTTTTATAATGTCTTGTGGAGCACCTCTGCCTTTTGTTTTTCATCGTAAACTAGGTTGTTGTTATGTAAAAATTGGTGGTAGTGGTGGTGTACGTTTACCTCTGATTCTATTGAATTGATCCCAAATTTCTTTACTAGTTTTTTCGTTATTAAGTTCCGAAATAAATTTCTCCCAACCGATTTGTTTTGCCTCATTTAATATGTTGGACGCGAGGGATTTGGCCTCCCGATACTCGTCCCGCCTTTTTTCTTTCAGGGTTTTATGGTATTTATATGCCTGTTTCCATCTACGCAGACAGTTATCCCTGTTTTTAATGGCATCCGAGCAGGCCGGAGTCCACCAGGGATTGGTTGGGCGATTGTGTGCTTTGCCACTTGTCTGTGGTATGCATTCCTTACTGATTTCGTAGAGAGTGCTCACAAATTCATTATGATATTCATTGCAGTTTAATGTTTTCTCTATGTGTAACTTAGTTGAACATAAGTGATGGAAACGCTCCCAGTCAGCCTGACCTAACTTCCATTTAGGAATTGTTGCGGGAGTACTCTTATGGTATTGGGTCAAAATTTTAGTAATTATTGGATAGTGATCACTTCCTAGTGTAGAATCGTGTACGAACCAGGAGGATGAAGAAGCTAGAGCTGGTGTAGCTAATGTGATGTCTTGGTGGTTTGTTCCTAATACCTTTTACTATGTGGGATATGAGACGTATCGAAGGTTACGGCCCCATCATTTAATAATACGTAATCTGTATTGTCTAAAAAGTTTATTATTTCATCACCAGTTTTGTTAGTTTTGGCGAGATAATGCACGTCCAAAGTGGATTGTGTCCGTTAAAGTCACCCAATATCAGAGCTTTATTACTTATCTGTTTGGTAATGTTATATAGATTGTGTAGTTTTAGTAGCGTTTGTACTGCCACCGGGACCGATGTATACATTTAGTATGTCTATATTACCTTTGTTACCTAATATTTTAATTGCAGAATAAAGAATATTTTCTGTTTCCTTCAGATGATTCGTTTTTAATTTTGTACAAGAAACTCCATTTTTAGCATATATGCCTACTCCACTACATGGAATGGATTTGTGGAGTGCGCTATTAAGTTGTAATTTCCTTGTATCCTGTTAGAGTTGATGGTTTTGGCATTTCCTGAAGGCATATTACATCGGGTGACAATATGTTTATGTTTCTATAGCATTTATTAGCTCTCCCTTTGTCCGTAGAAATCCCTGACAGTTCCATTGAAGGACTGTCAGGGGGTGATTATTACTATTATTATTTTCTACCCATATATTTATTGTAATTAATGTTATGTATTATTGCGAACATATTCTGCGTTTGTGCAGAAGAGCGCCATGTTTACTATTCAGAGGTTCTGGCTGGGAGGCTGTTTCAGGTTCATTGCTTCTCAGCTGTACTGGAGCGCTAGAACATTGGACCTGCTTACATTGGACTTTACGTTTAGGTTTTTTAGTTTGACGACTACCAAATGTTCCATTCCTGTTAAAAGTTTTTGATTGTTTTTGTGCAAGGGCATATTGTGTGTTTTGTTCTTATTAGATTTAGCGCACTTATTTGTTTCCCCACCGGGCTACCCATTGGACTGGCATTTGGGGTGGATGTTTTAATGTTGTTGGTTGCTGCCTCTGTGTGTTGTTTCGTAACACTTCTATGACCTTCTGCTATGTTGTATGTGTTCGCTGGAACTATTTTGTGATATATTTGATAAGCATAGAGGTGATGACGCTGGGGCGGATTTGTTGGGGCTATTGTTTACGACTGGGCAGCAAGGACTTTTTGCGCAGTCCATGCTGATGCTATGTGACATTTCGGGTTCCATTTCAGTTGTTATGCCGAGTTCCGCCGCCAGTTCTAGTATTGTTGTGTCTATTTCCGTTATTAGTCCCAGCATGTTTGCGATTACTCGTAGCTATTGATGGATGCAGGGGTTCAGTATTGTTATTCTTTCTTTGTTTAGTGGGTGGGGGTGATGTAGGGTTTTGTCTGGGTGTCGTGTTTACGTGTTGAATAATAGCGGCAGTAACTTCGGGTGTGTGAACTGACCTATTTGTAGATGGACTCTGCTATGTGACCTATTATTCCTTGTATTTTAATTCCTAAATGAGATTCTAATGTTGTTTCTATCACCGCTATTAGATCCAAAAGTTGATTTTTTGTGACATACTGCTGTATTTCAGTATCTCGTTTGGCGTGTGTATCCATGGATGGTGATTCAGATGCCCGTTTGCATTTATTGTATTGTGGTGTGGCTGGGATAGTTGAATACTGACTGTTTTGTTGTTGTATAGGTAGATTAGTGGTGGCATGAACATGTGTGGTATTGGTCGAAGTGTGTGTTTGCAGTTATTCATTGAGTGCGTCACGCGTTAGTTGTCTTGTTTGATTTTTGTGATTAATGTGCGTCTTGTATTTAAGAAATATCGGGCAGTATGGGCAGAGATGGCATCATTGTCAGACAGTTTTATGCGCAACTCTCGTTACTCTAATTAGCGGTGATTTACTTTGAAATATACGCTGCAGTTGATAAAATTAGCATGGCACAATAACGAGTTTGTTACATCGAATTAGCGAGTACAACACAAATGCGGTGCATTATCAACAAGATTATCCAAAATTCAATCAAGAATGTTGTGTCGGCGCAATTGTCTCCAATTAGTTAAAAATAAATAGTGATGTTTAAAGGACCAAAGTTTCCGACATTTCATAATTATAGATTAAGCGTGACCGTAAAGTTAAAAATAAATAGTGATGTTTAAAGGACCAAAGTTTCCGGTGTGATTTATTTCGTTGACCGGAACAGTCGCATTATATCGCTCTGATAGCAATCGATCGCAAAACATCAAATCTTGTGAGTACTTCAATATATCACTTATTTACCAGCTAGTAACGACACCTTAGCAGCAACAATCAAGTAAGTGTATTAATTTATTATTTCTGGCTCTGCTCTGCTCTGTATAGTGATCTGTGTAGATTAAATTGAATAAACACGGGATTTATCGTGGTTCTGCATAGCATAGGGTCTCTTTTCTCAGCACTGTGGTTCAAATCTGACCACATCAATAAATACTACTAATAATAGCCATCTACACTGAATACAAAGCACAGCTTACCACAGCTTACCACGGCAATACAGGTAAGGTGGTCCCTATTGTTGTACTTGGCGCGCACGCGTAAGTATAACTCAACACATACGTTGCCACTGTGAGGTTATATTGTGAGTATATTTATTCTTCTCAGTGGATACTTTGTACGTAGGGATCCATTATTATTTATTATTAATTTGATTTATAGAATTTTAATTTAATTTATATCCTAATTCAATTCATTTTTCCAATAATAATCAGAAATAAATATATACTTAAATATATACTTATATATACTTGTTTATATAAATTATAATATTACTGGAATAGTCAATATAACTTGCATCACAGTAGCACATTGCTATCTATAGTCTAGGGGCCAATTAACGTACGAAAATCAATCAAAACTGTTATTATTTGTTAGTACTTCTTGTATAAATAGACAACATAGACAGATATATAGACAGATATATAGACAGATATATAGCAGAAGTTACACTTTAGAAGCATATACTATATATAGTCAAGGCGCCAACGTACAGAAAACAATAAAACTGTGAAATTACTTACTATTACTTATTATCAAAAATATTCGTTTCCCATCTTCGGTTAAAGTTAAATAATGGCACAACTCACACCTAATACGAAAAAAGAGAAATAGGGAACAGGACATGTCAGACTCACTATCGCCTAGTAGTAAATCACCAGAGGCCAAGCAACCACATACATGTACCACACAGACCACCCCACCATCACGTCAATCAACTGTGGAGCCAGTCACAGACACAATACCTGACAAACAGACACACAACAACACACAAACTGACACAATCCGCTTCAAAATCATTGGGTCCAGGCGAGCTGCAATAGATTACCGCATTTCGTCTTGGCCCTGATGTCATTCCTGGGTAATAGACTAAACTAGTCAGATATTCGGTGTACACTCGACAGCGTACCGGACATCATTAGAGTCACTCTACCAAAACAATGGATTGGTAGAGCAAAATCATTCACGGCACCCCCAAGTATGTCAAACGTAGAATTCAAGTTAGTTAATAAACCAATGCCCAGGAAAACTCAGTCCAACATGCACCAACAACAACAACAAATTGTCACGGTGGGCATAGCTGAGCACCCTGACTTCGCCCGCTTGAGCAAGGAAGACATCATGCTAGCATTAGACGCCAAAAAGAACAGCATCACCGACGCACACCACGTAGGTAAATCTAAAACCGCATTGCTTGAGTAGTATATAGGGAGTCAAAATGATACCACCTACGGTGGTATCATTTCCACCCCCATATACTACTCCCACCACCCCCTAAAAATCAAAAATTGGTTAACGAGGAAATTGTCTCCCACCAACCACGAAAAATCCAAAATTGGTCGTGAAAAAAAACATAATGTTTTTCCGACAGCAAATTTATGAATTTTTGAGAAAATAATTAATGCAATACCAATTCACGATTGGATGTGCCCACGAGTGATAGTTTATATTCCAACACCCCATTTTTCTCCTCCAATATAGCTAATTTATTTCGCAGATCAGCAACTAATTCTACCAGCTCTAGTCTACCACGTTCACCTGTAGCCACCTGACAGGTAGTTGCTTATGTCTACAAAGAGTTTGGGCACTAACGAATTTACAAGGGCATCTGGGGCATTGAAATTGCGGGGGACACAAGGAATTTTTCTACGTCTCGCCTAGATGCCTTCGTAGATAGTCTTTACGCGTAAACGTCTTACAACAAGTCTCACACTCCATTATATATGTATATGTATATGTTTATATTCAATTGGAAGTGAAAAAAACATAATGTTTTCAAGACCAATTGAACAGATAAATTTCATAGGTTATACAAAAGTATATTAACAGAAAATATGATAACGCCAGAAATAGAAAGTTTGAGAGAGAAGCCGAATCGCTAGGGATTACTTATAGTACACGGTTGAGAGGTAGGGGGTTGACAAAGCTGATAAATGCCACAAAAGAATGAGGCATTTATTGTAAGCGGTTTTACCCGCGCCTATAAAAGAGGGGCATTTAAAGACCTCTCACTAGCGGAGGAAGTTGGTAACAGAATTCAAAAAGAAAGTATTGCGGAGCTAAGGGCTAGTGTAATTAATCTAAAGAATTACCTTCAAGCAAAAATAATTTGTCTCAAATTAGAACACACAGGTGACCAAAATACCAAATAAAAGATCTATAGTTCATGCGATAGTGGAAAAAGGTGAAGAGAAATTATTGGGCTCACGATGAAACATTGGAAAAGGTAGAAAATGAAGACGGGTAGTTACATTATCCTTCGTCAAAACTTAACATTAACGAGTCTGAACGCATGTCCGATAAACTCGCTCCGTATCTAACAACCAATTTTTATTTGAGATATTCATATTCTTACAAGCTAGAACATATGGAGGAAATTAAAAATGGAAAACCTGTAACTATAATAATGAACAAAAATCTCGGTGGTAGCGAACCACTATCATCAATGAAAACCGTTAAAAAATGGCTGTCAGATAAGGAGCAAACACGAATAATGTCCGATAAAATAGACAGACCGAATACAAAGTGGAAGTTTGTAAGATGGGTAGAGGTTTTCGTAAAGCTAATACAGGGTAGTAGGGGAATAGATTTGGGACTACAATCCAAAGAAGCGGCAGGAGGAGAACTTCCAGAATGGCTGAAGAATAAAAAAGGTATGTATTCTTTAGATAAGATAATGACGACCTTTGTCTGTTCAGGTGTCTAGCTATGCATATGACAGATAAAAGACCCGACAGATGTACAGAAAAGGCGAAAGAACTTAGTAAGCAATATTTTGGTAGTAATGTGGTTTCACCAATTCCTTTTTCAGATCTGAAAAAGGTTGAAGAGTTTTTTAAAATCGGTATAGAAGTATATCAACCCACCGAATGTAATGTATGGTGGTTGAAGAAGGTACCAGCGCACTATAAGGCAATAGGTAATAAACCAATGACAATAGGACTGTTTAATAATCACGCATTTCTGATAAAAAGCCTATCTAAAATTTACGCCTGCGATAATTGCAAGCAGAAATTCACGAAAGCGAGTAATATGAAGCGACACGGGCCAAAATGTATGAGAGGTGAGACAAAAGTAATATGTGATGGTAATTATTTAGAGCGCCCGCGTTCGTCGTTCGAGAAAGCGTTCTACCCAAAAAGTTCTAACAGTTATGGGGCGATCGATTGGATGTACTCTGTGGAAAAGCGCGAGGGAATTCACATTCACCACGAACAGTGTGGACACGGGGGTGAAAGATGGATTTTAGGAGCTCCAGTAGATGGATTCTGTCCAGAAACCAATACCGTATATCAATATCATGGCTGTTACTGGCACGGGTGTGAGATTCATGCAAAGCATAGAAAAGAAGAACGCGCATCCACTATGAGAAGAGATACATTTATTAGAAAAAGCAAAGAATTCAACCTAGTAGTTATGTGGAAATGCGAATTTCAAAGAACTGGTAAAGACATAAAGATCGGTTGCGACACTACTCTTTATCCATATCAGATAGTATACAATTTTGAGGCATATCTCAACCCAGAATTTGAAACTCTCGGTAATAATCTAGAGTACGAAGCCGAGCACGTTCCGGTAAGCGTTAGTATAGGAGATAATTTCTCAGGAACAGTAACTCATATATGTGATAAAGATCCCGCAAAACTTATAGAAAAATTCGTAGAAGATTTGAAAGTCAGGGGAAAAGCTATAAGAGAAGAAGTGTGGTCAAGATATAGGTTTAATACAGAACATTTACGTAAAAACCAAATCGCCAAGATTGAACAGTGGATAGAGCAAGTACCGGTTATAGGTTTTAACAGCAGTAAGTACGATATAAACTTAATAAAGAAATACCTAGTAGCGAACTGGCATCAACAACAAAGAAATGTAATGGTCGGAAAACGTGCAAACGCAACAATATTTCTATTTACTCCAGAGTTTAGATTTCTTGATGTAATACTTTATCTAGGACCTGGTGTAAGTTATGATAGTTGGATAAAAGCCTACGAATGCAAAGGACAGAATCTTTCTTTCCTTATGAGTGGTTCGATTCTCCAGACAAACTGGATTACCCAGGACTACCGGATATAGAGAATTGGTATTCCAAACTATCTGGGAAAATGTTAATTAGATGAAACAGAATTAAGTAAATGTCGTAGAATTTTCGAAGAAAATAATATGAAAACTTTCAGAGATTGGTTGAAATATTATAACGATTTAGATGTAGCACCATTCCTAGAAGCGGTGGAAAAAATGTGTGAATTTTATAAACACAGAGGTGTGGATATTTTCAAAGATGCGGTAACACTACCTGGAGTAGCTATACAATATTTATTGAGAGGAACCATTAAAGAACAAAAATCTTCAAAGACGATTATACTGGAGGATGCTCTATATGCACCAAAAGAAGAAACATACGAAATGATGAAGGACGCTCTAGTTGGCGGTCCATCAATAGTATTTACACGATATGCAGAAGCTGGTGTTTCAAATATTAGATCTAATTCCACAGGAATTAACAAACCTTGCAAGGCTGTTTTGGGGTACGATGCAAACGCGTTATATTTATCTACGTTAAATAAAGAGATGCCGTGTGGGAGAGAAACTATACACCACATAGATACCCCACATAACCCTAAATTTATTAAAAAGTTTTGTAAAAGAGTTTTATCTGGAGACTGGTTTGGGTTTGCGGAGGTGGATATAGAAGTTCCACACAACTTAAAAGATAAGTTTTCTGAAATGCCCAATATTTATAAACAGAGAAGTAGAGGTTGATGAAGTTCCCACACACATGTTAAAATATTTAAACGATACTGGCCGAACAAGAGGAGATGGAAAAAAATTGGTGGGATCTATGACCGCCACTAAAGTATTGCTGTACGCCACTGTTGAAATGGTATTTAAAACACGGCCTAGAAATAACTGGAGTTCATCGTGTTATAGATTATATTAGCGGAAAACCATTCGAATGGTTCACAAAAGAAGTTACAGCCGCAAGACGAGCAGGCGATGTAGAACCAAATAAGAAACCAGTAGCCGACATAATGAAATTATTAGGAAACTCGTGTTGTGGAAAAATGATAGAGGCAACGGAGAGACATTTAAATACGACATATACACAAAACGAAACCTGTGTTGACAAAGCATTAAGATCTGCATTCTTTGACGATTTGGAAGAGATAGGAGATGCGTACGAAATATCTTCAAGAAAACCCAGGTGTGCGGTAAAGAGACCATTCCATTGTGGAATAGCGGTTTATCAACTAGCTAAATTGAGAATGTTGGAATTTTACTACGAATTTCTAGATAAATACATAAAAAGAGAAGACTTTGAATTAATACAGATGGATACAGATAGTATGTATATAGGAGTTAGTGGAAAAACGATAGAGGAATTGATTAGACCTAACTTACTAGACGAGTTTGAAAAAGAAAAAAAGAAATGGTTGGCTTGGGAAAAATGGAGCGAAAGAGAGCCCGGACTTTTCAAAATGGAATTTAGCGGGGATAGGGAGATAGCGTTATCTAGTAAGTGTTATTTCGTAGAAAAAATTAATTTCACTAAAGATAAGTCATTTGAATCAAATGTGGAACAAATTAAAATTAATAAAAACTCTGCGAAAGGAATGTCCAAGAGAACTAACAATTTAAATTGGGATAGATATAAACGAGTACTAAGTGAAACTACAGAAGATGGAAAACACATTATAGATGTAGCACAAAATAGAGGATTTAAAATGAAAGACGGCGTTATGAAAACGTACTGTCAACAAAAATTAGGACTCTCGGCATACTACGATAAAAGACGCGTGTTACCAGACGGAATACATACAGAACATCTCTAAAGAATCTGACGATCCGGGGGTAGCTGGGTGTCAGAAGGCACCATAAGAAGTTCTTCGCGAACAAACCCTCGAGATGGCCCATCATCCAAATAGTAGAGCACGGGCTCATCAGGTTTGGTAATAGATCGATCTAGATGATATACATTGAGAGACCACACGGGATCAGTCGCGCGGCGGCTGCCACCTTCGAGCTCTCCCGGTTGATAGAGGTACCGGACGTCAATATCTGATGGAAGCCGCTGCTCCTCTAAACCAACGGGTCGCCCGCGCGAGACGGCAGAGGGCTTGCTCGTCACCCTTTTAAACTTGATAGCATCTACAGGCTTCTTACCTATCAATCTGGTCACCTCTCCGTTCAGTGCGGAGACCACGGC